>PVIY010004363.1:0-103675 GCA_004026745.1 Myrmecophaga tridactyla
TGAGTAAATTATTGGAAATAAGGCTACTAAATCACAAGGAGACATATTTGTACATTTTTTGAAACATGTCAAAAGACTGAGTAGAAGTGAATTCCCTGGCCCATTCCTTTCATCCTTTCCCCACAAACACCATGCTTTGTCTGTCCCTGTTCAATGGTGAAAATTAAGCAGAAATGATCTGTGCATAAACTTTGCAAAAAAATAGCAAAAACAATATAAATTAAAAAGCATATATCCAAAGAAAAATTAACCAAATTAGGATAAGCCTGAGCATATAGTCCTCCAGAGACTCAAATAAATTACAAACAACATCATCATTCCACAAAATGATTTAAAAGAGAAACAAGAATTTAAGGTAGACTTTATAAGTTCCCCAAATCCCAAACTGAGTTACTTGAAAAAGAGAACAAAAAAATTGAACATAAATGGATTTTAAAATGTAATAAAACAAAAGTTTCCTGAAATAAAGAACTACATTTGCAACTTAAAAGGATACAACATGTTCTGGGATTATAAATGTTCTCTTCCAAGAGATAGATATGGTTGGGGATTGAATCATATTCCCCACAAAGGCATGTTCAAGTCCCAAACCCCTGGCCTGTGAATGTAAACCCATTTGTAAATAGGACCTTTGATGATGCTGTTAGTTAAGATGAAGGCCAACTGAAACAGGATGGGATTTAAGCAGTACGGCTAATATCCTCACAAGAAGAAGAGATTGAACATGGAAGCAGGACCCATAAGAGGAGACTGAAAGACAGAAAGAGAGAGCTTGCCATGTGACAGAGGATTGTCAGAAACCTATCCTCAGAACTCTGTGGAAAGCTGACATTGCCGACACCTTGATTTTGAATTTCTAAACTCCAAAACCATGAAGTAATAAATTCCTGTTGTTTAAGCCAACCAGTGTGTGGTATTTGCTGTATCAGCCCTGGAAAAATATGTATATATATTATATATGTATGTATGTGTGTGTGTGTGTGTGTGTGTGTGTGTGTATCTTTATCTATCTATCTATTGGTCAATTGATCTATCTCCTGAAAAATAGGATGAATGCTAATTTTTAACCTTAGGAAAATTTCTCTATTCTCTGCATCTATACTTTGTTGTATATGTTTTTGAGCATTTTGAATTGCATTTTCCATTGGTCTTAATATTTATCATTTACATCACATATTTCATTGTCTTAACTTTCTGCTTTATGGTTCTGAAGCTTTTTCTTTTTCAGTCTTACTAATAATTTTATTTTAAATTCATATGTCATAATTTTAACTACCAAGAATATTTTCTTGTTCTTTACTCCTTTTCCAACAGAATTACTTGTTTTATGGATTCAGTAGTTTCCCAAACATACCTGAAGAAATTCTGAATTTGACTCTTCTGAAACCTCTCAATCTCCTATCGAATGAGTTATTCTTGGTGACTTTGGTTGTTCTCTTTGGAATTGTCAATCTTCCTCTGAGTCCTGGTGATTGGTGGGCCGAGGCTGAAGAACAGAAACTGCTCCAATAGCTCATGCCAACATCTATGCAGCATCCATTTCTTACTCCCATGCTCCATCCACAGACATAGCTATTACTGTGAGGTTCAGGTCTACCCTTCTCTTTTTGTAGTATGTAGTTTTACCCTTTATGAATATGTTTTAAATTATTTATCAATTACTTTTTAATTTTACAAAAATGCTATAAAAATGTATGTTCATTCAGGGACTTTTTTTTTCTCCATCATTAATATTTTGTTTCTATGTTTAGTCCTTGTTTTATAAGCAGTAGTTTGTTTTCAGAGAGACAGAGCCTTGTAACTCACTTTGGAGAATGAAATGTGATGGAAGGAGACAGGTGCCTGTTCCAAGCAGAAGTATTTACGGTCAGTAAGTAACAACCTATGCTCACGTCAGTTGCTGCTATAAATGGGAAAGCACAAAACAATGTGGAATTGTCACATATCAAAGCATGTCAGGGACAGACAGTGACCCAAGAAAGTTCTGGGAGCTACTGCAAACCTTACATGACCAAGAAATTAAAGTTGCATTAAGTCGATGATATTTTGGACTTATTTCTTATTGTAGCATAATCTACCCACATTTTCCTTCCTTTTATGGTTAGAACTTCTATCCTGTTTAAAAAATACCATGTCTGCCTCCATTTATTTGTGTTTTTATACATCTATAAATTACTATAATCTTTTTGAGCAAGGGGGGGAGTTGTGTTACTTGACTGTAGGCTACCATCTTGAATTGGGAGCTTTTTACAGAGTTAAACTCAACACTTAGGCCCATAAAAACGAAGCCCAGTGGAGAAACTGGGACACTTAAGCACTGTTGGTGGGAATGTATAATGGTGCAGCCACTATGGAAGACTGTTTGGCGGTTCCTTAGGAAAATAAATATCAAGTTGCCCTATGACCCAGCAATAGCACTATTTGGTATATACCCAGAAGAGCTGAAAAGCAATGACACAAACAGACATTTGCACATTGATATTCATAGCAGCATTATTCATAATTACCAAAAGATGGAAACAAACCAAATGCCCATCAACAGACGAGCGGATGAACAAAATGTGGTATATACATGTGATGGAATATTATGCAGCAGTAAGATAAAATGACATCCTGAAGCTCATGATAAGATGGATAAGCCTTGAGGACATAATGCTAAGTGAAATTAGTGAGACACAAAAGGACAGATACTGTATGATTCCACTTTTATGACCAGCATAAAGGCATAATTAGAGACTTATTATGCAGAATATTGGGGACTTAGAGATACATAGAAACTAGAGATGGGTGAACTGTTAGCTAATGAGATTGAATTCCAATGTAAGGGAATAGATAGGGCCAAAGGTGATTCTCTGGTGGGTCTAGAAGTAATATTACCATATTGAAGATGAACAAGATTGAAAGGGGTTGTATAGACCTATGGGTCCCTCTGACTCACACCAGAAATATGAATGAGTTCTTGTAAGAATTACTTCAAAGATATGATTCTTGTATAAAGAGTGTTTAAGTCCAGGGTGCAGGGCGAAAACTGCTATTGCATGCTATGAGCTATGGTTAAAAGGAAACCATCAGCACTACCACAGCAACAGCAGAGGTAAATAATGAGGTGAGGGACAAGATTTAAGAAGAGTCTTAGATTTCCTATTTGGTGAGGGTGTGTTTATTGGTTTTCTGTGTCCTGGGAACAATGAAATTAATTTAAAATTGAGAATGTTGATGGAGTGTGGACTTTGGGCCCCTCTACATGATGCCCGATGAATGCAGGTGGCTGAAGGATGCACTGAGGGAAAAGTAGATTGGCAAACAATGGTGCATACTTATGAACAAAGGTTATGCTGCTACAAAAAGGAACAATGGTGTGAGGCATGCAACAATGTGTGGATGAACATGTGGGACATTTGGTGAGACAAAATAAGCCAGAAACAAGAAAACAACAATCATATGGTCACCTTTAGAAAATGCTTATAAGAAAAGAGAGGCCCAGATTGTAAGCTTTCAGAGCAGACACATTAATCCAGAGTGGTGATTAATATCTCTGGAATTTGAGTGGCTGTTTTATACATATAACCTGATATTTAGAGACAAGAAAAAAGCCAAACAGGTTGGGATTAAAGTAATTCAGAACCTAAGGGCAAGGAAGACAGTGTTTGTGGTTTAGAACCACACATACTTTTTGAGGCCAATGGAAGAAATGTTTACTTGATCTGGAACTGAAATTTTCTGTAGTGCATAATCTAATTCAACCTCTCTGTATAGCTCATCTGGACAACTGAAACACAGGAAGCACAGAATAAGAAAGAGGTCATTTAATCTTGTGTAGATTATTGTAATGCCTAGAAACATCCTAGAATATATTAAGAAGATAATCAAAAAGTATTGGCAAAGTCCCCTGAGGGAGAGGAGAAAGACAATGAAACTATTAAACCTTACCATCAGGGAATCCCCTGATACTGTGTCCAACTTTAGGGACACGCAAATCAATAGGCCATGCCCTCAATCATGAGGCTTACTCTTCTGTAGCTTATGTAGGTAGTGGAGAAGCTTAGCCTACCTATAGGCATGCCTAAGAATCACTTCTGGAGGACCTCTGTTGTTGTTCAGATGTGGCCGCAGTTTCTCTAAGCCTAACTCTGCAAGTGAAATCATTGCCTCCCCCCCTATGTGGGACATGACATCCAGGGGTGAAAGTCTCCCTGGCAACATGGGAGATAATTCACAGGGATGAATCCAGACTTGGTACTGTGGGATCAACAATTCCAACCTGACCAAATGGGGGAAAGGAAGTATAATCAATAAAATATCAGTGGCAGAGAGAGTTCAAATAGAGTTGAGAGGCTACTCTGGAGGTTGCTCTTATGCTAGCTTCAGGCAGACCTTGCTACCTGTCATAACCTGCCAACTTCCAATTGGGACCATTCCAGCCAATCCTAAAGAACACCTAGGCCATTCATAAGATTCCACAAGGGTTTCAGGCACTAGACTAACTTGCCAGAATCCTACAACCTCCAGATGGGTCCCTGGTCCAGATAAGTCCTGAAACCTAGCCCAGCCTCTCCAGAACATCAGATAGTTCCATCTCCCTACACCATATTAGTGACAGAACCTTCCAATATAAAAAATTTAGAATTGCCATAGCCCAAACAACCCTAAAGAGAGATATGGAAAGATTAAAGGTTATGGTGGAATTATACATAGAAGATAGGACTTAACAAATGAATATGAATGCTGAATCATTAAATTGATATCTCTTTCAGACTCCAGTATTTTAGAGCAGCTAGAAATAAAAACCTATTAGTTTCTATTAGTGTGAAATTATAACCCATGTCAAAGTCTGAAATGTGTTCTACAACTAATTATGTTGCTGTGCTTTGAAATTTATAGCTTTTTTGTATATAGGTTATTTTTCACAAAAAAAGAAGGAAAAAAAGTCAATTGTGATGATAAAAAGTATTTAAGCTCTCTAGCCTCCTATATTCTGGAGCAGCCAGAAGGAAAATATGGGAGGACCATATGGTAGCCCATGACAAACTCTGGGATCTGTCCTGTAATCACTTGTTGAAGAGTGCTTTGAAAACTATTGCTTTTTTATATCTTAGCTTTGTATACATGTTATACTAGACAATAATAATTTAAAAAGCCCAGGAAGTGAGTGTTTGGGGATGAGAACCATGCATCTGGTGCTTGCTTTGTGTCTGATGCTCACTTTGTGTGTTTGGTATACAGTACCTCAATTTAATCATGCAAATTTCCTGTCAAGTACATACTAATTTCCCCATGAAATCATGGTGTTGGTATGTAAGGTAAATTCTTGGGTTCATACCAGTTAGACAGAGTTAAAACAGGCCACTTGAATCCAAACTAGAACTTTCCCAGTGTTGCCATAATGAGCATATTAAACACATTCAAAAGCTTTATGCTGACTTTCTTTAGGTTTTTGAATGCATTTATTGTTTCAGCCAATTTTTTTGTCAACTTTATGGTTGTTAAAAGCAAAATTTAATTCTTCATGGGTACAAAGTTTCTATGTGGGATAATGAAAAAATTTTGGTAATGGATGGTAATGATGGTATCCCAATATTGTAAATGCAATTAAATGCCATTGAATTGCACACTTAAAGATAATGGTTAAAATGGTAAATTTATGTTATATGTATAAGCACAATTTAAAAATAAGAGTAATCATAATTACAATAAGTATATCATTTCTATAAAAACTTAGAATAAGATACTTCTTATGCTTATAAATCACAATATTTACAAAATACATATTTTTATTGGCAGATTTTCACAAACATAAAGTCAGTCCAAACATGGTGTACAATCGATGGCTCAGAATATCATCACATAGTTCTGTATTCCTCAGCACTATCATTTTTAGAACATTTGCATCATTCCAGAAAAAGAAATGAAAAGAAAAAAGAAAAAACTCATATATCCCAAACCACTTACCCTCCCTATCATTGATCACTAGTATTTCAATCTACCAAATTTATTTTGCCCTTTATCTCCTTGTTATTTATTTTCTAATCCATATTTTTTATTCATCTGTTCATATCCTGGATAAAAGGAGCATCAGGCAAAGATTTTCACAATCACACAGCAACATTGTAAAAGTTATATTGTTATACAATCATCTTTAAGAATCAAGGCTACTGGAACAAAGCTCAACATGTTCAGTTGCCACTCTAATATACCATAAACTAAAAAGGGTTATCTATATAATGAACTCTCAACTCTGTCTGAAATCTCTCAGCCAGTGAAACTTTATTCTGTCTCATTTCTCTCTTTCCCCTTTTGGTCAAGAAGGCTTTCTCAAACCCATGATGCCAGGTCCCATTTCATCCCTGGGAGTTCTGTCCCACATTTTCAGGGGGATTTACACCCCTGAGAGTTACATCCCATGTAGGGTGGAGGGCAGTGAGTTCACCTGCCCAGTTTTCTTAAAGAGAGAAGCCACATCTGAACAACGAAAGAGGTTCTCTAGGGATAAGTCTTAGACATAATTTTAAATAGGCTTACCCTATCCTTTGCAGGAATAAGTTTCATAGGGGCAAACCCCAAGATTGAGGGCTCGGCCTATTTAGTTGGTTGTTCCCACTGTTTGTGAGAAAGGTAAATATTTCCTCCTTTGTCCCCAGTCCCCCAAGGGGACTTTGCAAATACTTCTTTATTCACTGCCCACATTATCCTGGAATATATTGGGGTATCACACTACCCTGAACAAACCAACAAGATTCCACATACTATTCAAGATTGTAAATACTTAAGATGTTCAACTAAACTGACAATACAATTTAAATTAGGTAATGCACTACCCAAAATACAAATTTTGCACCAACTAAATATCCCTCCCTTTGGTCTCACACAGAGATTGAAGTCTTAAAATATGGATGATATTATCCTTTACCTATATTTTGACCTACCCCAGTCCTATCCAGGTCAGCTTCATTCACATCTCTAGTTAAAATCTGACCCCTTTTTCAACTTTTTAAACAGTTCCTGTAAGAGATACTGCTAACTTTCATAGCTTCAGAGCTCTAAGTCTGAGTCTCAGGTGTCACATAAATTCCCAAAGTTTCTGGGAATGACCAGGTTATATGCAAACAGCTCAGTATCTCAAAATTTAGAAATAACAGTTACAATTCCTGAATATATGTAACTGCTGTAAGAGTTTACAATCTAGGACCCTTTACAATAGGCTACAACCTGATAATCCATGTCCTTGACTGCAGTTCACTGAGTTTTTATGTTATAGTTAGTCCATGTGCCAGTTTGAATCTATTGTATATCCCAGAAAAGCCATGTTCTTTAATCCTCATTCAATATTGCTGAGTGGTATCTTTTTTATTGTTTCCATGGAGATGTGACCCACCCAGTTGCGGGTGGTCACTTTTGATTAGATGGTTTCTATGGAGATATGTCTCCACCCATTCAAGGTGAGGTTGCTAGTGGAGTCCTTTAAGAAAGAACCATTTTGGAAAAAGCTGAGAGCCATGAGAGCCACCAGAACCAATAGAGCCAACAGATGGACAGAGCTCTGGGAAAGCTGTTGAAGAGAAAGATAGGTGATCTTACCTTATGCCTTTCCAGCTAAGATAGAAACCCTGAATGTCATCAGCCTTCTTGAACCAAGGTTCAACCTGGTTGCCTTAGATTGGACATTTTTATAGCCTTGTTTCATTTGGACTTTTTCATGGCTTTAAAACTGTAAACTAGCAACTTAATAAATTCCCCCTTTTAAAGGCTGTTTCATTTCTGGTATATCACATTCTGGAGGCTTGCAAACTAAAGCAGTCCATATGAGTGCAGCATGGTAATATTTGTCTTTTTGTTTCTGAAATTTCATTCAACATACGGTTCTTAAGGTTCATTCACCTAGTTGCATGTTGCACAACTTCATTCCTTCTTGTGGCTACTCAGTAGTCTGTATGTATATACCATGGTGCCCCCTCCCATTCCGCAGTCATTGCACCCTTAAGCTACCTCCATCCACTGTGAATCATGAAGACTACCATCATAAGCACCAGTGTGCAAATGTCCATTCCTGTCCCCATAATTAGTTCCTCCAGGTATATATACTGAATAATGGGGTTTAGGACCCTTGGGCAACCCCACCCCTAGCCTCCTGTAGAAACATCATACTGTCCTCCAAGGGCCTGTACCTCTCAGTTTCCCTACCAACACTGAATAGGTACATCTTTTTCTCTGCATTTTCTCTGGCACTTATTTCTCTCTGTTTATTTTTAAACGGTTTTATTCACACACCATACAATCCAATCCAAGTAAAGAGACATATCCACCATAATCTATATAAAGACATTTTTTCCTTACATAAACAATCCATACCTCTTCCACATGGTTCCCATGTTTACCTTTAGTTTTGGCATAATTCCTTTTTTTACATTCAGGGAAAGCATATTACAATGTTTCTGTTGACCATGGACCTTAGCTTACATTGATCGTACTTTTTCCTGTGTACCAGCTATATTAGCTACGGTTCTCTAGAGAAACTGAATCAACAGGAGATATCTGTAAATATAAAATGTATAAAAGTGTCTCACATAACCATGAGGATGTAAAGTCCAAGGTCTGTAGGACAGACCATGAGCTGGCAGCTCCAATGAAGTTCCTCAATGAACTCTCAGGAGAGTCTGGCTGGCTGAAACAGGAAGAGTGATTGTCTCTTCCGAGTTCTCCGTAAAAGCCTTCCAGTGATTAGATTAAGCATCACTCATTGCAGAAGATTCTCCCTTTAGCTGATTGAAAATGTAATCAGCTGCAGATGCCACCAACGTGGTCATGATTTAAGTACATGAAATGTCCTCATAGTAACAGACAGGCCAGTGCTTGCCTGATCAGACATCTGGGCACCACCACCTGGCCAAGTTGACACATGAACCTGACCATGACATCATTCATTTTCAACACCTTGCAATGTTGAAATTCATTTGTTCTCCCTCACACAAAAACCTTTTTTATTTGTATTAATCACCATCATTGTCCACTTTAGGCATTCCTAAATTTTACCATCTCAATCTCTATCCTCTATCTTTCCTTCTGGTTTTATAAGTACTGTATCCCTTCTCCCCAATCTCACATTCAACTTCATTCAGCGTACTTATATTATGGTGCTGCCATCAGGCAGTATTGCTCTATCCATTTCTGAGTTTTTACAATCAGTCTTGTGGGACAATCTGTACTCCTTCAATACCAAATGCCCAATCTCTGCCCTATTTCTATCTCCTGATAACTTGTGTTCTTAACTCAACTCTCAAAGTTCACTGATTAATATTAGTTCATATTAGTGAGACCATACAGTATTTGTCCTTTTGTTTCTGGCTAGTTTTACTTAGCATGGTGTCCTGAAGTTTCAACCACATTGTTACATGCTTTGTGACTTTATTCTGTCCTACAGCTATGTAATATTCCACCATATGTATATACCACAACTTGTTTAGCTACTCATCTGTTGATGGACATTTGGGCTGTTTCTGTCATAAATAATGCTGCTATAAACATCAGTGCACATGTCTGTGCCCTTGCCTTCTGTTCCTCTGAATATATACCTAGTAATGGGATTGCTGGATCATATGGAAATTCTATACTTAGCTTGCAAAGGATCTGCCAAACTGTCTTCCAGAGCGGTTGTACTATTTTACCTTCCCACCAACAGTGGATAAGTGTACCTCTTTCTCCACATCCTCTCCAACACTTGCTGTTTTCTATTTTTTTTCTTTTTTGATAATTGCCATTCTAATGGGTATGAGATAATATCTTATTGTGGTTTTGAGTTGCATTTCCTTAATATCCAGTGAAGTTGAGCATCTTTTTATGTGCTTTTAGCCATTTGTATTTCCTTTTCTGAGAAGTGTCTGTTCATGTCTTTTTCCCACTTTCGAATTGGGTTGTTTGCCTTTTTGTTGTTGAGTTGAAGAATCTATCTATTCTGGATACTAAACCCTTATCTGATATGTGGTTTCCAAATATTGTCTCCCATTGGGTAAGCTGGCTTTTCACTTTCCTGACAAAGTTCTTTGATGCACAAAAGTGTTTAATTCTGAGGAGTTCTGATTTATCTATTTCTTTCTCAGTGCCTGTGCTTTGGGTGTAAGGTCTAGAAATCTACTTCCTATTACAAGATTTATAGGATATTTCCCTACATTTTCTTATAAAATGGCTATGGTCTTAAACCTAGCATCTAGGTCTTTGGTCTATTTTGAGTTAATTTTTGTATAGGGTGTGAGCTATAGATCCTCTTTCACTCTTTTGTATATGGATATCCAGTTCTCCAACCGCCATTTATTGAAGAGGCTGCTCTGTCTCAGGTGGGCTGACTTAATGCTTTATCAAAGATCAATTGTTCATAGATGAGAGGGTCTATTTGTGAATGCTCAATTTGATTCCGTTGGTCACTATATCTATCTTTATGCCTGTACCATGCTGTTTTGACCACTGTAGCTTAGTAATATGCTTTAAAGTCAGGTAGTATGAGACTCCCACTTCGTTTTTCTTTCTCATTATACTTTTAGCTATTCGGGGCACCTTGCACTTCTGAATAAATTTGGTTATTAGTTTTTTATTTCTTCAAAGTAAGGTGTTAGGATTTTAATTGGTATTGTGTTGAATTTATAAATCAATTTGGGTAGAACTGACATCTTAACTATATTTAGTTTTTCAATCAATGAACACAGTATGCTCTTCCATTTATTTAGATCATCCATAATTTCTTTTATCAATATCTCGTAGTCTGTGTAGAGGTCTTTTTTATCCTTAGTTAAATTTATTCCTAAATATTTTGTTCTTTTGGTTGCTATTCTAAGTGAAATTTTTTTCTTGATTCCTCCTCAAATTGCTCATCATTAGTGTGTAGAAAACCACTGATTTTGGAGTGTTGATCTTGTACCCCACCAGTGTGCTGTGCTCATTTATTAGCTCTAGTAGTTTTGCTGTAGATTTTTCAGAATTTTTGACATAGTATCATGTCATCTGCAAACAGTGAGATTTTTACTTCTTTCTTTCCAATTTGGATGCCTTTTATTTCTTTTTCTAGTCTAATTGCTTTGGCTACAACTTCCCACACAATGTTGAATAACAATGGTGACAGTAGGCATCCTTATCTTTTTTCCTGATTTACAGTGAAAGCTTTCAGTTTCTTCCCATTGAGGATGATGTTAACTGTGTTTTTAAAAATATATTTCCTTTATCATGTTGAGGAAATTTCCTTCTATTCCTGTCCTTTGAAGTGTTTTCATTAAGAAAGGATGTTTAATTTTGTTAAATGTCTTTTCTGTGTCAGTCAAGATGACCATGTAGCTTTTCCACTTTAATTAGTTGATATGGTGTATTATATTAATTGATTTTCTTATGTTGAAGCAGGCTTGCATACCTGGAATAAATTCCATTTGGTTGTGGTGTATAATTCTATTAATGTGCTGCTAGATTTGATCTGTAAGTATTTTGTTGAGGATTTTTGCATCTATATTCATTAGATTGGTCTGTAATTTTTTTTCTTGTAGTATCTTTATCTGGCTTTGGTATAAGGTGATGTTGGCTTTAGCTTCATAGAATGAGTTTGGTAGCTTTCCATCCTCTTCAATTATTTTTGAAGCGTTTGAACAGGACTGGTACTAATTCCTTCTTGAATGCTTGGTAGAATCCACATGTGAAGCCATCTGTTCCTGGACTTTTCTTTCTTGGAAACTTCTTGATGATGGAGTCATGCTCTTTACTTGTGATTGGTTTGTTGAGGTCATCTATTTCTTCTCAAGTCAGTGGTGGTTGTTCATGCCTTTCTAGTAAGTTGTCTATTTCATCTGCATTGTCTAGTTTATTAGTATACAGTTACTCATAGTATCATCTCATTAACTCCATTATTTTGCAGAGTCGTTGGTATGTCTCCCTTTCAATATCTTATTTTATTTATTTACATCCTCTGACTTTTGTGGGTATGTGTTAGCCTAGCTAAGCGCCCACTGATTTTATTGATTTTCTCAAACCAGCTTCTGGTTTTGTTGATTTTCTCAATTGTTTTCATATCCTCAATTCCATTTATTTCTGCTCTAATCTTCATTATTTCTTTCCTTTTGTTTGCTTTGGGGTTAGTTTGCTATTCTTTCTCTAGTTCTTCCAAGTGAATAGTTAATTCCTTGATTTTGCTCTTTTTTCTTCTTTAATATAGTCTATTAAGGTAATATAACCTTTGCTGAATACCATAAATTTTGATATGTTGTGTTTTCATTTGCATTTCCCTCAAGATGCTTACTGATTTCTCTTGTAATTCCTTTCTTGACCCCTGGTTGTTCAAGAGTGTGTTGTTTAGCTTCCATATATTTGTGGATTTTCTGGCCCTCTACCTGTTATTGATTTCCAAGTTCATTCCATTATGATCTGAGAAAATGTTTTGTATGATTTCAATCTTTTTAAATTTATTGAGACTTGCTTTGTGATCCAGCATATGGTCTGTCCTTGAGAATAATCCATGAACACATGAGAAAAATATGTATCATGCTATTGTGAGGTGTAATGTTCTGTAAATGTCTATTAGGTCTAGTTCATTTATTGTATTACTCAAAATCTCTGTTTCCTTATTGATCCTCTGTCTAGATGTTCCATCCATTGATGAGAGCAGGGAATTGAATTGTTGTCAGTGTTTGCCTCATGTATTTTGGAGTGCTCTAACTTGGTGCATAAATATTTATGATTGTTATGTCTTCTGTCTGAATTGTTCCTTTTCTTAATACATAGTGTCCTTCTTTGTCTCTTTTAATTGTTTTACATTTGAAGTCTAATTTGTTGGATATTGGTATAACTACTCTTTCTCTTTTCTGATGGTTGTTTGCATGAAATGTCTTTTCCCAACCTTTCAATCTATTTTTGTCCTTGGGTCTAAAGTGAGTTTCCTGTAGATAGCATATAGATGGGTCTTGTTTTTAAATCCATTCTGCCATCGATGTCTTTTGTTTGTGTAGTTTAACCATTAGCATTTAATATTATTACTGTAAAGACAGCACTTTCTTCTACCATTTTTCTCTTTTGGATTTTATATGTCATGCCTAATTTTTTCCTTCTTTTTACCTTTACTGATAGTCTTCATTTCTATACTCTTCTCCAGACCTCTCTCTCCTACCTTTTCCTATCTGCCTCTAGTGCTCCCTTAAGTATTTCTTACAGAGCTGGTCTCTTAGTTACAAATTCTCTCAGTGATTGTTTGTCTGAAAATATTTTAATCTCTCCTTCATTTTTTCTGGGTATAGAATTCTTGGTTATCAGTTTTTCTCTTTTAGAATCTTAAATATATCATATCACTCCCTTCTCACATCCATGGCTTCTGATGAGAAATCCACACATAGTCTTATTGAGCTCCCCTTGTATGTGATGGATTGCTTTCCTCTTGCTGCTTTCAAAATTTTCTCTTTGTCTTTGACATCTGACAATCTGATTAGTAAGTTTCTCGGAGTATGGCTACTTAGATCTATTCTGTTTGGGGTATCCTGCACTTCTTGGATCTGTAATTTTATGTCTTTCATAAGAGATGGGGAATTTTCAGTGATTATTTCCTTCATTAGTTGTTCTCCTTCTTTTTCCTTCTCTTCTTCTTCTTCTGGGACACCCACAACACATATATGCATGTGCTTCATATTGCCATTCAATTCCCTGAGACCCTGCTCATATTTTTCCATTCTTTTCCTTATATTTTCTTTTGTGTATCAGATTTCAGATGTCCAGTCCTCTAGTTCACTAATCCTTTCTTCTGCCTCTTCACATCTATTGATGTAGGTTCCATTGTTTTTCCCATCTCTTCTATTGTGCCTTTCTTTCCCATAAGTTCTGTGATTTGTTTTTACAAACTTATGGGTTCTTCTTTTTGTTCACCCAATGTCTTCTCTATATCCTCCCTCAACTTGCTGATTTGACTTTTGTTTCATATTTTTTATTTTCCTAGTATGACTTGTTACTTTTGTTGGTATCTACACCTTTGATTTCCTTAATTAGTTTGTTCTAGAAGTTATTTTCATCTTTTACCTAAGATTTTCTTGCTGGATGGCTTTGTTCTCTATCTGTTCTTTGACATTCAGTTCAACTTAGGTTCTGTTTAACTGATTATAATTGTTCAGTTTTTGTTTTTCTGCTTCTTCCCTTGCTATATGGAGTCTTCTTTATTTATTTATTTATTTTTTTTGAAGAGGGTCTCCTCAGATATTATGGACCCCATTCAGACTTTCCCAGATCAGTCAGGCCCATGCCTCAGGAGAGAAGAGTAGCCAGCATCAGTTCTCCCTGAGGGTGAGACTCAGCAGGTTGTCAAACTTTCCTATGAAGCCTCTAGACTCTTTGCTTTTCCTATCCTGCCCAGCATGTGGCACTTGTCTGCACATGGCTTCCCCCCAGCTTTATTGTCTTTAATTTCAACAAACTCCCTGCCAGGGACATGGTTGATACAGAGGTGAGGCAGTAGGATGGCTTTAATTGCTTCAGTTTTTCAGTCCTTGGGCCCTGAATTTCTTGAAGGAGGGATTCCACTTGAGCTGGGTCTCATCCCTTTTTTCTTGGGAGGAGATGTATCCTTTGGGGAATTAACTTCTTTCACCTAACTGGTTTGTCTCTCAGACAAGTTTAATTCCACCCTTGCCTGGGGCAGTGCTGGAGCCTGAGAGGGCTTCCATTTTTATCTAATGTGCTGTTTAAGAAATAAAAACAAAAACAAAAAATCCTTTTCAAAACTGAACTTGGCTCCTTGGGTTTGTCAATCAAGACCTTGAGTTGGTATGTGGCTTTATGTATCCCTAGGCTGTATGTATCCCCTTTTCTTGGGGTCCAGCCCTTTTCCAGTATTTTGTGCTGTTCACTCACGTCAGCTCCAACCCCTCTCTCCCAGGGCAAAATCTCCTAGTTCCTTCAGTGCTTATTCTGGGTTTATCTGTGGTGGGGGCCTGTTTTTTTCAGCAGTCAGAATTTGTTAATCAATTCCACAATTGGAGTTTTGTTGAGCTAAGCCCTTGTTGCCAGTAAAGTCTGTTTCCTTTCCCTTCAGGGAGCCAGCCTACTGTGCCCATGGGGAAGGGGTGCCAGCCTCCCTGGCTTGAGGGACTTACAGTTCTGTGAGGGACCTCAGCCATTCCATCTGGTCCAGACTGGTGTATACTGTGTGTCTGGTCACTGATGTTTCCCCAGCAGTTGTTCTGTACCATTCCTAGCCATTCACGAAGTGCTCCAAATAACAATGTTTTAAAAGCATATTTCCATTGGTTATTTGACCAAAGGTTTTTGAGACTGACCATCTCTCATCTTACGTCAGAAGAGGTTAGTGAATGTACACAACAACTCTATTGTCTTAATTTATTCCTCAAGAAATCCACAAGGATGGTAGAGCAGTTGTAATGTTTTGAGAAAGGACATTATTTCCCCTTAGCTTCTATAATAATATCTTTCTTCCATAACCTAAGAGACAATTTATTACTGGTAAAAATAAATTGCATTATATACCAGCTCTGTCCTTGCAGTTTTGTATTTTCTGTCTGTGTAAAAATATGTTATGATTATGCATGAACTTCTAAGTGGGAACAGAGGAGATTTAATTCCATTAAATTTCCCTGGAGAAGAGCAGCCTGATTCATTTCAAACACAAGGGTTCTTCTTGTTATACACTTTAGTGTTTGGAACATTATTTCACAGAGTTTGTGACTGTGCCTTGATGAGATTTTTATTTTATGCATCCGATCTAGGCTATCCATACTTGAATAACTTGAGAGGCAATAATACAAAGGAATTTACCGCTTTTGAACTTGAAAAATCCCCCTTATTTTCCTGCCTTCAATCTAGGGGAACATAATCTCAACCCTGATAAAATTTAACTTCTAACTTAATTTTGTTCCCTCCTTTCCACAGACCAGTTTTTTCTACTCATGCAAAACATCTACCAACCATAGACAGAGACTGCTTTCAGATGTTCTTCAGTCACCTTATTTTACAAAGGATGTAAAAACAGACAGATAACCATGCAGGAGCTGATGGGGTAGGGCTGGAGTGAAAAGACATATGTTGAGTTTTAATAATCTAAATTCCTGGTGTTTTAGCTGGCATTAACTGCATAACTTGTGTGTGTGTGTAACAGAAACATACTTGAAAACTCAAATAGTATGCAGACTAGTTATATTAATATGAGATACCATTGTAGAACTCAGCAGAGGAGAAGAATAGCTGGGCTTCTAGAAACAGGAAAAGTTGTAGTCATCTCTGCCCAACTCTATTTGGGTGACATTCTCTCTTGTCTCTGTGCTTTTGCTGCACATGGTCTTCTCTGCTATGTCATGTCCTTTCCTCTGGCCCCAATGTCCACATTCCTGATTGGTATCCTCAATATCTGAGTCCCCCTGAGTATTCCAGCCAGGTTCCCAAGATCAAATAATGGAATCTTGATCCCAATTCCATAACCTCAGAGAGGTTTTTGGACTGCCTGACATTGAACCACAGGCCACCAGTGATCTTGTCAACAGCAACTGAAGAAGGGGTGTCTCAGGAAATTAGAAAGTCCCTTCCTAGATGCAGGTTTCAAAGGGAAAAGAAGGGGGGTTGTGTTTGGGTCTGAGGTTGGATGATCCCCCAAAGATATCCATGTCTTATTTCCCACAATATGAGACTATATTTCCTTATTTTGCAGGTGTGATGAAGTTAAGGTACCTGAGAAGGACAGACTGTCTGAATTAACTAGGGCTTAATGGAATCACAATTCTTGTGAAAGAAGACAGGAGGGTCAGAGTCAGAGAAAGAGATATGATGGTAGAAACAGAGGTTGAAGTGATGGTCAGTACGAGCTAAGGAATGCAGGTGCCTCTAGAAACTGGAAAGGGCAAACAAACAGGCTCTTTCTGGAGTGTCCAGAAGGAATGGAGCCCTGCCAACACCTTGATTTTAGTTCAGTAAGAACTATTTCCAACTTCCAGTCTCCAGAACTATAAGATAATGAATTTTGTTGCTTTAAACCACTAAGTTTGTCGTCATTTCTCATAGCAGCAATAAGGAACTTAGAATCTCTAATAGTTTACTAGTTGGGATAAGTGATTTGCATTCACCCTTTTTTATGCTTCAGTAAGATTTTTCTAGCCATTTATACAAAGTGTGTGTTTGTGTATGAGGTGGGGGAAGGAGAGAGAGAGAGAGAGAGAGAAGAGAAGGAAACAGAGAGAAGATAAAAACACAAAGGTTCAAATAAGCTATATCAGAGAGTCCTTTTCACTTGGAAATAACTCTTGAGTGTGTGAGATCAGGTTTTAGCAGTATGTGAAAGAAGTTCTATAGAAACTTAAACATCAACTGACCAGTAACATCCAGTTTGCATGATTCCATTGTTTCTATCATTCCTTTTGGGACACCTGTGAGACTTTGAGCATTCCAAACGGCTTAAAGATGAAAACTTTCTTTCCAGTTCATATTTCCTTTGTGAAGAAATTGAGCTCTCTTATACTTAAAATCACATTTCTGGTACCATTTCCACCCCTGTCCTTCCAAAGTTTCCCAAGAAGTGCTCAGAGTTCATTTATCCGAAACAGCAGAAAGAGGACGTTTGCTGTGTGGCTGAGGTGTCCTTCAACAGCTGGAAAGGCATCTGATGCCTCAGTTATTTGAAGGAGAGATTACTTATCCCTGGAGGAGGCCAATATGTTCAATTTGGGAACATGCTGCAGCTAATTGAACTGGTGTTTGAATGCTGTTTCTCAAAGTCACAGGATTCTCGGAGTGACACCTGTCGAGGAAGACCTGTCTCCTTCTAAACTGTGAACTCCCCTGCACCTGCAGGAACTGAGCAGTAACAGAATGAGATGGGCCTGGAGATAGTTCAGCTTTCATTGTCTATCTATTAAGAACCAACAGGCTCATAAGGTAGTTAGATTCAAGTTTAGGTAAGATTGTACCCAATCTTAGGGTAGAGAAATCTGACTAATTTGTATAACTATTTAGGTTCAGGAAAAATCTACTGAAATTTTATATTGACCATGTATACTTGCTTTTCATTTTTATCTTAAAAAAGGTCAAATTTTAACAGGAAAGAAAAGTTAAAGTTTTTTAGATGTTTTCAGGGCCTAGATGTCCTCTATTCAGGAAGGGGAGATATGGATTCCAGGTGTTATTAGATATCTGATGATAGAAGTCCCTAAGAACTATATACTAACAAGCCCTTGGTTGTGTATGCCAGTTTCTAGCACGCGCTTGGTGATTTTGACTTCCTAAAAGGCAAATGGTTTTTGGGATCCAGCTGCTGAGACACAGTGGTCTAATCTTTAAGTGGTGTCTGATCACTCTTGCCAAATGTGACAAAATGATGTGGGAGGTTCCATGGTGTCATGGTCAAGTTTATGGTACAGGTGGTGGTACCTGTTTGTCTGGTTGGGCAAGTACTGGCCTGTCTGTTGCTATGAGGACGTTTCATAGAATTAAATCACGATCACGTCGGCTACACCCACAGATGATTCCATTTGTAATCAGCTAAGGGGAGTGTCTTTTTTAATGAGTGATGCTTAATCTAATCACTAGAAGCTTTTAAAGGAGGATTCAGAAGAGACAGGCGCTCTTCCTGCTTTGGCCAGTGAGCTTTTCCTGTGGAGTTTGTCCAGACCCTCCATCAGAATCGTCAGCTTCACAGCCTGCCCTACAGATTTTGGACTCTACATTCCCACTATTATGTGAGACACTTTTATAAATTTTATATTCATGAATACTTCCTGTTGATTCTGTTTCTCTAGAGAACCCTAACTAATACACACAGTGTTCTAGTTTGCTAGCTGCCAGAATGCAATATACGCGAGACAGAATGGCACTTAAAAAGGGGAATTTAATAGGTTACTAGTTTACAGTTCTAAGGCCGAGAAAATGTCCCATTTAAAACAAGTCTATGGAAATGTCTAATCAAAGGCATCCATCCAGGGAAAAATACCTTGGTTCAAGAAGGCTGATGAAGTTCAGGGTTTCTCTCTCTAGTGAGAAGGCACATGGCAAATGCAGTCACAGTTTCTCTCTTGGCTGGAAGGACACATGGTGAGCAAGGCATCATCTGCTGCCTTTCT
This sequence comes from Myrmecophaga tridactyla, assembly GCA_004026745.1. Classification (NCBI taxonomy): domain Eukaryota; kingdom Metazoa; phylum Chordata; class Mammalia; order Pilosa; family Myrmecophagidae; genus Myrmecophaga; species Myrmecophaga tridactyla. The sequence goes on from PVIY010004363.1 coordinate 19,059, forward strand.
CTCCTGGCTTCCTGTTTCAGGAAGGTGCTTTCCTTCTTCATCTCCAAAGGTCGCTGGCTAGTGGGCTCTCTGCTTCTCGTGGCTATGTTGTTCTTCTCTGGCTCTCTCTGAATATCTTTCATTCTCCAAAATATTTCCTCTTTTATAGGACTCCAGAAAATTATCAAGACCCACCCAAATGGATGGAGACATGTTATCACCTAATCTAGCTTAACAACCATTCTTGATTAAATCACAACTCCAAGGAGATGATCTGATTACAGTTTCAAACATACAGTATTGAATAGGGATTATTCTGCCTTTATAAAATGGGATTTGATTAAAACATGGCTTTTCTAGGGTCCATACATCCTTTCAATCTAGCACACATGGTTTAGTGGAAGAGTAAGAACGTACAATATGTACCATTTTAGGTGAAGCTGTTGTTCATGGAGCATAAGGCTCAAAATGGTAGATGGACTTTGTTTTGACAGGGATTGGAACATACTTAGGTTTAAAAGGGATTTGGATGACTGTGGTAGTTAGAGTCAGTTGTCAACTTGGCCAGGTGAAGGCACCTAGTTCTGTTGCTGTGGACATGAGCCAATGGTACATGAGCCTCATCTGTTGCTGATTACATCTGCAGTCAGCTAGGAGGTGTGCCTGCTGCAATGAATGATGTTTGACTTAATTGGCTGGTGCTTAAATGAGAGAGTGCAATGTAGCACAGCCCAAGCAGCTCTGCATACCTCATCTCAGCACTCGTAGCTCAGCCCAGACCTTTGGAGATGCAGAAAGGAATCACCCCAGGGAAAGATGTTGGAACCCAGAGGCCTGGAGAGAAGGCCAGCAGAGATTATCCTGTGCCTTCCCATATAAGAAAGAACCTCAGATGAAAGTTAGTTGCCTTTCCTCTGAAGAACTAGCAAAATAAAACCCTTTTATTAAAAGCCAATCCATCTCTGGTGTGTTGCATTCCAGAAGCTAGCAAACTAGAACAATGAGTGCCATTTACACTTACATTGCCATGTCAATGATTACTTAACAATCATAACTGGATCTTCACTGTTCAGTTAAACATTCAGGTCTAAAATTCATATATTTCTATGAATTCAAATATTTGCTGCATTAATTTGAATGCTTGTTGCGCCTCTCCATTTTTATAGTACTCTGCACGTGTAGATTTCGTCAGAGTACGTGTGGGATCTGGACATAGCTTATAATGGGCAAATGTCAGGCATGTGTCAGGCACTCCACCAGGCACCTTTTACACTTTACCCTTAGTATTTACAGTAACCACATTGGGAGGCTATGATGTTTCTCTTTCTATCCACGAAGAAACTATCTCAGTAGACTTGGGGTACACTTGTAGGGATAAACCGCTGGCAAGTGGGTATGGCAGGCTCCCCAGGCCCAAGCTCACACACTTGCTAGGGCGTGTCAGGGATATGATGAAAACATTCTCTGTGTGAGATGATTGTGGGTTACAGAAATATAACCAGTTGTCAAAAAGTACTTCTTTGCTTTATGTATTTATATCATGGTATGTGGTGGTAACCAATGCTGATTTTATCCTCACATGAGACAGATTATTTATATTCATCTTTAATCCAAGGAACTGAGGCAGAGTTCTAAAACCCAGTAAAATAAAATATTTTTAATTCATAAGGTGATGGCATCTAGACCAATAGACAGGAAGTAGGAAAAACAGAGATGAGGTGAGGTTACTTCACAGACAACTTGAGGTCCTGTTTATTAAACTAGAAATGGATTTTAAATGTGATTTTAAGTTTTCCAGTAAGTAAGGCAGTGGAAACACAGCATCATCTCCATGGGTCTCAATGTTTATGAGAAATAAACAAAACAGTTTAGGGAAAGCTCAGTTATTTCTATAACTGAAAGCTTTCCTTTGAACCCCCATAAAGACAACATTCTATAATGTAGAGAGCAGCATAAACTGTATTCTTATGCCAGTTTTATAAGGTCAAATATCATAAAATCCTTTAATGTAGGCTCATGGCAACAAACCACAAAAATAGGAAATTGGGGTAAGGTGTGTATGTGTGTGTGTGTGTGTGTGTGTGTGTGTATGTGTTCGTGTGTGTGTGTGTTCGTTTGCTGTGTTTGCAAAGTCATGTGACCACTGGCATTCAGTTTTCTGACAGTCCAAGGTTTTAAGGAATCTGGAGGAATGTCAGAATTGAAGTTTTTCAATGGTTCCTTTTCTTACAAAGGAATCTTTTCAATGCTTCAGGTGTTGGGGTGCATGGGGATGTCTTCGGCTTGTGATGGCTGTGACTGTGGAGCATGTTTTATAGCTGGACTCCAGATCAGAGTCCGGAGCTAGGAAGAACCTTGGATGGTTGTGGAGGCAGGGACGCTTCTCATGACTGTTTTGTTTAGTTCAAGACGTACAATCAGCACTTTCATGTAACTTGAGGTAGTTGACCTCAAATAGATGTGAAGTGAAACTCTAGGGCATTAGCTGGAGGTGAAGCCTCTATGTCTCCATTGACCAGATTTTACTGTCATTTAGCCAAACTCATGTCTCCCATCATGCACACATTTGCATGATTTTATTAGGCAACAAGATGATAATAAGCATCTCAAATTTCCTCAAATTTGAGGATGACTTTTTCAATATTTTTCTTTCTTTTCATCTTTCCAGCCTGGTTAGAGCTGGCCTGGTTTCCATCCCTTTGTCCTTTCTTCCCTGTTTACTTCCTATTTGTATATATTTTTATTGTTGGGTAATTTAAATGAAATACGGTAGTCCTAATTACACTTGATACTAGAAAATTAATCCCAGGATTTCTGGGTTATGAGTCATCTAATGATTGGCAGCAAAGGAAAAATATCTCTTGTCGGGACTTCCTAAAATACATTATAAAGGGAATAACATGTCACCAATAGAAACCGAGTACTTCAGTTGACTTTATTCTTCTCAGATGAGGTAGATTGCAAAAACAGTCACAGGTCCATGGACCATCATTTAATAAAATGTGCAGTCTATCTCTCCATCCAGGGAAACCTGTGCTGACCTTGTGACCTGCGTAGTCCAAGAGAAGGGGCAGAAGTGACGAGGTGCCAGTTAGATGCCTGATTTCCAAGAGGCTTCACATGTTTCCATATTTCCTGTTGGAAACCTCCTGAGTTGCCTTGTGTACAACTAGCTTGATGGAGGAGACCAGTTTTCCCCATTGCCAGGCTGAGAATCAATCAATGACCAGACATGTGACAGAGTCATCCTAGGCCAGCCAAGCTCCAGCCAACCTGTCAGTAGACCTCAAGTGTGTGACTGAGCCCAGCTAAGATTGCCCAAGCCTGGACAAGACAGCAGAATTGCCCAGGGACATGTAGACTCATGAGCAATAACACATACTTATTGTCTTAAGTCAATACATTGAGGGGTGGTTTGTTGTGCAGCAAAAGCTAACCGAAGTATCAACTCTAAAACCTCAGTGTAATCAGGGTGTGGGCAGTACTGGGTGGTTTTGCCCAGGGTGCAGGTGACAGAAATCTAAAAATCCTGGCTTACTCCAAAAGTGGATTTGTTGGTTCACAGATCCAAGCTGCAGCAAGTTCAAAGGTGCAATTGAAGTCAGGCATGTGAGTTGCATCTGGATGTGCTCTTTTAGATTGAAAGGAAAGAAAGAAAGAAGAAACATCAGTTCATGTTAATTTTACTACACATTTTTGGGCGAAGGGAGTGGAGCTGATAATAAGATTTATTTTGTATTTTCCTGGCTCCCTGGTCTCTGGTCAGGTAATGCAGTTGCTACTGGCCCTCCCTTTCCTTCATGATCTTTAGGACCATGTTCTAGAGCAGAAATGGGCAGACTTCACTTGTTGGAGCTCATAGTGGTACTTGTCATTTCTGACTGGCCCCAAATGACTGTTCTATATTGCGAGAATCCCATGGTTTTAAGTGCACAGCATATGACTGGGCTCAGCTGGCAGCATTTCCCCTTGCCAAGTCTGACCTACATTCAATCCTGAAATTCCATTTTGCCAGCCAAGTCAAGCATGCCTGTCATTCTATGTGCCTCTCCCTGGGATCCTTCATCATTCACAGGGCACCCTAGCAGCCTTGCTGGTGCAGTGTGACTCTTGTCCCTGTGATCATAGGCTGATTGTTATGACCCAGGATTAGCCTATCATATCCTCTCTACAGAAATTTTCACAAGGAAAACTGAGATGCTGAAAAGGGGTGGTGGAGCTGAACTAAGCAAATGGGAACATTTTTGCAGAGGGAAGGTGTTTGTTTTCCCTCTGAGGGTTGCTTCCTGGCTCATTACTTGGGTGATCAATCCTTCCTCAGACTCCATGGAGTACCCCAGCCACCTTCTGATAAATTCTGTTTTTTATTAGGTTTTGCTTAAGTTGAGCAGTTGGTTTCTATTAGTTGTAGACAAAAGAACTTTAGTGATTACATTTACTCACATTTTACCAAGAACTATGATGGCATTTTCAGCCATGTACCTTAACCACAAGAGGAAGGGAATGGGAAGAGAGTGTTGGGTGAAGACATTTGAGGGCATATGAATCCTTGATTGAAATATCCAGAAGATTCCCAGTTTGCAGAAGCAAAACCTAACCCAACTTCTGTGGATTTTACAAATGAGCACTAAACAACTCTGAAAGATAAACTTTTGTTTCTAGTCCTGCAAAGCTTGTGGTTAGTAAAAGTTCAGTAGGATTTAAGGGTTTTAGCTGGACTAGGGTATCTCTAAGATTTTGAAATTTGGAAATCCCACTCATTTTTTCTGATCTTCTGAAATAGTATTAACAAGGACCATTTCATAAAGAAAAGGAAATTCCAGGCTACAACTATTTCTTCTCTACAAGAAGCATTTCTCCTAACCATTTAGTACTCTCTGAATTGCTTCAATCCTCCATGTTCCAGGACTGCATAACAAGACAGCAAATGAACCTAACTGGATACCCCTTATCCCACATGGGTCTTGGGGGTTTGCTGCAGCATGAAGCTCATGAGGCTCCCACACAACATTCTGATGCTATGCTTGTCTTTATATCTCATCTGATCATCATATCCAGTGACACGGAGTCCCTGCTTTTCACTGAGACTAGGAGAAGCAGACACAAAGGAACCTGTTTAGCCAAAGCTTCTGTAGCTGTTTAATCTTTTTCTGCCAGGGAGCAGGCTGCCTTCTAGTCCAAGATGACCATCATCATTAGAATCACCCAGATTGTCAAATTGAGATGAGGCTTCAGAGATTGTCTAGTGCCACCCCCTCATTCTGTACTAGTTAGAACATGTGGTGTGAATGGCCTGGAGCTGTAGCTCTTTAGAGTACTTTGAGCCTGGAGTTGGGGTGTCCTTGTGGTGATCCCCTCTTCCTGCATGTTGACTTCTGCAGCGCTTTTTGCAATCTGGCCACTGAGTATGTGCCCTTGGCTGGGGCAGCAGGTAGGAGTTCCTTATTTCTTTCTACTCTCTATGAATTCATTTCCAATGAAACTCCACATTTGAATTACTTGGTGGGTTGATGGAGACACTGGCTATTTTAAACCATAATCTTCATTTATGTAGCATTTGACTTTTTTGAATGGACTTTTCCATGTAACGTTTGGACTCAGGCAGCCTTTGCTCAGCTGGCAGGACCTGGTAACAGCCTCCTCCTCTTCCATGCCCACACTGTCAGCCATGAGATAAGCACCCCATACCCATTACAGAGGTGAGGAAATGAGTTCAGAGAGTTTAAGAGTTGCATGTGAGTTTAAGAGCTGCATTCCATGCGTATCCAACAGCATCCACTCAGGTGAAGTCAGATTTTGAAGCACAGACTCTGATGTGATGACTTCTGAGAGGACCCAGGAGACAAGGGGGATTAACTGTCATAATCCATAGAAAGTCCCCTGTAGAGGGAGCAGCATGCATTTGGCTTATGATGGAAAGGGGATGCTTATCCCAGATACTCAAGCAAAGCCTGTGGTCTGAGCTCCATGGATCTGGGGCATGGGATGGCTAAGTCTGCAGAAGTCACAAGAGTATAATCCAAGAAGGGTCTGCAGATTAAGACTTTGCCTCTGGTGGTGAAACCGCCCACCATCACTGAGACTATTGCATACCTGCAGCTCACTGCCCCCCTACCACAGGACTTGAAAGTGGGTGTCGGGTGGTCTTTCTTGCTCAAAGTCTTAGAAGGAGACATTCTTCCAGTTAATTTAGGGAGGCTTTTCTGGGAACCAGAGCAATCTAATAATGAGATGGGCTGCTCTGTGAGGCTGCAAGCCCCCCTTCTCAGGGTATGTGTCTGGCGTGGTAGGATCTCTATTCTAGGTAAGATCAGGATTATAGACTTTTCTACCATTGGGTCCCAGGCTCGCTGACTAGGATTCTCAGACTGGCAGGACAGTATCTAAGCAGCCTCCTGACCCAGCACAACAGCAGCAGGTCACTGCCCTTGGTTGGGTGTAGAGAAAACTGGGTTCTAACTACAGGAGTTGACCAGCATTTGAAATTGTTGCCTCTAAAGCAAAAGCCTTAATTAGATCAAGACAATCATACATTAGACCGATATACTACTAAATTCACCAGCCAGAGTGTGAATGAAAGTCCCCTTTGGTATTGAACCAGGTTTGTGGAAATCAGAAGCTGTGAACCAACAACAGGAAATGGATTTTTCAGATATATTTTTTTTAGGACTGATGACATTGACCCAAGGCAGAGAAACAGGATAGGGTGAATCTTTAGGTGCAAGACATCAGGAAAATCATCCCTGCTGTCTCTTTCTTATGGGCTACTTTGGAGAAAAGTGTTTTATTCGTCACATTAATTTTTTAGTGAACATAATTTTTGCCTTTGTTGATCTACTGTAATTCAATTTTGCATTCTACTTGCTGAATTCTACTTTTACCTTTATTGCTTCCTTTTTTATAATTTCATTGAGCTTAACCAATTGCCCTCTTCCTAATGTAAACTGGCCTCCTTCTCACCACAACCACACCATGCACAAGCATCAATATCTCCACATTTTCATTCCTTCTGTTACTATAATGACTGCTCATGACCCTCCCTAAAGCCAAACACTTCACATATGCATTAGATCCTGTTCCCGACATCAGTTCAAAGAAATCATGCCAGCAATTCTTCCTTCTCTCTTTTGCATCAACTGCTGTTTCTCTGCTACCTTGCCCCATCAGCATACACTCATGCTATTATCCTCCTGTGTCAGGAATACTCTCTCTTAATTTCAACATCCAGTTCTGTGCACCTTACTGCAAATGTTTTTTAGACTTATCACCTCCAACTACCTTGTGCTGGTTTGAAATGATGTATGTACCCTATAAAAGCCATGTTTTAATCCTAATCCCATTTTGTAAAGGCAGCCATTTCCTCTAATCCCTATTCAATACTGTATGTTTGAAACTGTAATCAGATCATCTACCTGGAGATGTGATTTAATCAAGACTGGTTGTTAAACTGGATTAGGTGACGACATGTCTCCATCCATTGGGGTGGGCCTTGATTAGTTTCTGAAGTTCTGTAAAGAGAAAACATTTTGAAGAATCAGAGAGATTCAGAGAGAGCAGAGAAGAACGACATAGCCATGAGAAGCAGAGAGTCCATCAGCCAGCGCTTTGGAAATGGAGAAGGAAAATGCCTCCCAGAGAGCTTCGTGAAAGGAAGCCAGGAGAGAAAGCTGGCAGATGACACCATGTTCGCCACATGCCTTTCCTGATGAGAGAGAAAAACACTGACCCTGTTCACCATATGCCTTCTCACTTGAGAGAGAGACCCTGAACATCATCGGCCTTCTTGAACCAAGGTATCTTTCCATGGATACCTTAGATTGGACATTTCTATAGATTGCTTTAATTGGGACATTTTCTTGGCCTTGGGACTGTAAACTAGCAATGTATTAAATTCCCCTTTTTAGAAGCCATTCAGTTTCTGGTATATTGCATTCTGGCAGCTAGCAAACTAGAACATACCCTCCTCTCATTTTCTTTTAAATCTTCCCTGTTTAAGCATTCATGCTTTACCTTCAACTTCTCTCTTCAAGGCTACCAATAACAGCTATGTTACAAAAAAAACACATTGCCAAAAGTGGCAGTCTCATCTTCCCCTTATTTGAATAGCATGCAATGTTTTTGTTGTATTTAAGGCAATTGCCAATTATTATATCTCAAAAAGATGCCTTTTTGAATGGACAATGAAGAAAACTGTAAATCACTTATAGATTACTAAACATGCATTAGTTTCCATTTGACAAGTTAATTAAACAATTGATTGATTAAGCAATTAAGATTAATTCAGCAGTCAAGCAGCTATATGTGCTAACTAAGCAGGGAGGACAATAACCTCACCCCAGGGATTTGGTTGGTTGGAGTAAACCCTTGTCCTGTCTCTAGCCCCCTGGCGACCCACAGCTGATGTTTAAATAGGTGACCTCAGTGGGCTGATATTTCTGCCCCCATGTCTTTAAGGTGCTGGAGTCACCTCTCAGGGAGCACTGAGTGGTCTGACTCTAGGTGTTCCAGAGGGATACAAGGAGATTAGTGCTTTCCTTGAATTTTTGGTGACGAGCTGTATTTTTATTTATGCCAACTAAAGATCTGGATATGTTTGACAAACCTGCCATTCTGTTGGTTCAAAATTACAACATTCTAATCAGGTTCTTCACACTCTTAGTAAGCAAGGGTTGTTTAGCAGATGTTGCTCATTTACAAATAATATTTTCTAATAATACAATCATGCCTCCAGGTTGTTGACAACTTAAGCACATGGCAGGTGTTTATCCTTTATGGTGGGGGCGGTCCTAAGCTCATTAGTGCCAAGGCAAGTCAGATGAACATCATGTGCTTATCAGGGACTAGGTGGCATAAGCAACACATACTCATCAGCCATAAGGTTAGCAAACATGCTCATGAACGTAAAGACATGCCACACGTGTTCGAGATATGTGCACACTAAATAGGGAACAGTGTAGGAGAGACTCTGCAGCCCAGAAGACTCCGTCAGCCCATTAAGAGAACATGGCTAGAATTTAGGGCAAGGGAGACATACAGGACCTGGTAATAGCTGCCTCCCCCGACAGCTCACAAACTGGGTGTTATCCCTCATCCCACACACATCAGTTGTACTGCTGGAGATCTTTGTGAGTGAAAAACCTTGCAACTATCTGTAGGCTGAAACTGCATGACACATTATATGTAAACACAAATTAATCTGTGCCCGGTTTTAGTACATGCTCAAACTAATTTCAAATATTCATTTTCTCAATGTTTTCTCCATTCTTTGAGCTTTCTTAAACCCAGCTTCTTCCTCACTTATTGTCAAAACACTACGTTTGCCTTGAAGGGAAAGATTGAGCAGTTAAACCTCCCAAGAAGCAGAGAGCCTCTTGTTGGGCTAGCTTGGAACTCTCATTTTTTTGAAGAAAAGGTATTTATTATTTACATAATAAGGACAATATACACCATAAGAACAATATACACCATGTTTATTTGAAAGGTTCAGCTTCCTTTCAAATACAAGAACTGTATAAAGCAATACTGTAAGTACAAACAGTGATCACACACATATCTACAGTGCAGGCTTAAGAACTGCGAATAAATTCTTTTAATGTTATGGCTGGATATTTTCACTGAAACACAGTGTTTGCACATAGACAAGGTATAGTTGGAGCAAAAGAACTTTTGCTCAGCCTTTTTAGGAATGAATCAGTGATACATTCCATTGAGATATTTAGCGCCTTTATTTGCTTTTATGACAATGGTTTTAGGTGGAAGTGCTTCTATTTAACCACCAAAAAGAGAAGTACTCTTGTACCTTAGTTTTATTCTTCAGTCCTATGATTTCTATTTCCCATACTATATCTGTATCACAGCTGACATATTCTAGTTTTACTCAAAGAACACTGACACACATACAGACCAAACCGGAATAGCTCAGAATTCAGAGATCTAAATAGTAGAGTACAAAAGAGAAATTTTGAGTGTGAAAAGGGATAAAAATTGGTCATTTTAAGCATACCAATTTAGTTTCCCTATGCAAAAACTTATTTTTTTCTTTTGCTTTTAAAGGGAAAAACACATTTCAAGGTGGGTTTTGTCTTAGACTTAACGAAACAAAAGCAATGAGACAAAATACAAGATAAAACTTGTTCCAAAGTCACAAAATGGCAGTAAGTATGCATTTTCCTCCATTTTTTTTCATGGAAAAACCTCAGTAATCAATACTGGAGAAAATATTTTTCAAGAGTAACAGTATATATGCAGAGGGAACAATGGATTTTTTTGCATATTGCTATGATCTTCAAAAAATATAAAATTAAATTTAAAAAAAACTGGAAGAGCAAGTATAAGCAGCGTGGCATTTGCTTTAGTGTCCAGCACTACCATAATGATTTTTAGCATAAAAGCAAGAAATTCCTGTATCTCAAGCACCTTCAATAACTACCAGTAGAATTTACAACTACAGAAAGAACATTTTCTGAAATATTCTTTCCCAATATTTGTGATTTAGTTCCAAGAAGTCATCTAATTTTGCTATCTCCTTTAGGTATTGAGTTAAGTTTTTTTTTTGGGGGGGGGGGTGCATGGTCTGGGAATTGAACCCGGGTCTCCGGCATGGAAAGGGTATTGAGTTCATTTTTAAAGGTTTTTTGTCTTTATCTTGATTTAGGTGAGCTTTCATAGAAGGTCTTATCTTTAGTCCATTCTGTGGGTTCATTAGAACATTTCTTCATATATAATCATGAATTTTATTTTATTTTGCTATAAAACTCCAAAAACTTTCCTCATAAACATTAAGAGGTTTTACGTCTGTTAATCCTCTCTTTAGTGTGTGCTCTGTTATCATAGCTGCACTGTCCAATATGAAGGTAATTTTATAGCTTGCATTTGTGCTCCCTTCCAGTTCTTTCATTTAACCTCAGTTCACTTCATATGTGTTGCAGACCAAATAACAATGTCATAATCCTCATATGGAGATGTTAGGAATTCATGAAAATATGGCTGCATTAATTTTACCCCAGTCTCTGCAGAAGAACTATGGTCAAATAATGTATAATCAACATCAAATACCAAAATCTTTTCCCCTTCCCTGGGAGGAATCAAAATTTCCATTTTGTATTCTTTAACTCTGCAAGAAACTTTCAGGAGGTTTTCTTCCCTATTTTCTAGTTCAACTACTTCATCTTCAGGATCAAAGCTGTTGACGATATTATCATCATCAGGTGGTAGGCCTAAGATATCTTCCAAGTTCTGTCCATGAATTCCCATTGTTGTGATTTTAGTATTTGGTTTCAGTTTGAGAGCTTCCAAGCTTCACATCATTTTCTGTAGGTTTGCCTTTAACTTCGAGACCAAGTAACATTTGGCATTCTCTCTGCACCCTATAAGGGTCTTGAGAAACTGTTTAATATCTAGCACGGTTTCGTCTTCTGAAAGCCTAGCCACTGAATATTCCTGTCCACCACATTTTTTGTGTGTGTGCTGTCTGGTGTCACATTTCATTCTTTTTCTATGTGAGTATCCCATTATTGCAGCACCATTTGTTGAATTTTTGTTTGGTTGATTATTTTGTTTCTTTCTTTGTTTGGGGGGGAAATGCATGGGCTGGGAATCGAACCTAGGTCTCCTGCATGGCAGGCGAGAATTCTACCACTGAACTACCCTTGTACCCACCTGTTCCCTGCCTTTTATGATGAGAGGAAAAGCCACCCTTTAACATCTAATGAGAAAGCTTTCAATCAGAAAATCCTGGGGCGTGGCAGATCGGGCCACAGGGGATGCAGGAATAGGGGATCCCTTATTTTTTATAATAAAAGTCCATCACTGCCTGAGTGCTTGCAAGAAGGGCAGGCCTCCACTTTCCTATTGGGTGTTTGCTGAGTTGCAGAAACTTGTATTCCCATCCCCAGGTTCTGTGCAAGTGGACTCCTGAGTTCTTGCTGGGTGTGATGTACACCACACCTCCCTGCTGCTGGCTGCTCCACTCTCTACCAGTCTCACGCTGGGGAGAGGAGGACAGCTTTGAATGGCATGAGAAAAGGTTGCTTTGAGTTAGATTGACTGGGTTTTTTTTCGTACCAATGCAATAGCTGAAAGAACTAGGAAAATTATTGGACCTTCTTGTGTTTTTAGATAAGGAGTAGGAAAAGGGATCTGACAAAACATGTTTGGAGGCAGAAATTAGAGAAAACTGAAGCAATTCCCTATTGATGTCCCATGGTTTCCACCCTGTTAAGTGTACCACTTATAACAATATATTTTGTTGTGTATATATTTTAAACGAAGAGATTCACAGTGTTTTATCTTCTCCCCAATTTTCCTTTATAAGACACCCTAGTGATTTAGACCCATATGATCTAACATTAACCTCCAAGAAACGGTATCTTAGAAGTCCAGGACACCTAAAAGATCTGTGGAAAATTCCATCTGGGCCTCAGTAGGAGGTTGGTGTGCTGTAATTAACCCTTCATCCCTGGCCTCATTGTGAGATATGGCAAAATCACACTCTGCAGGTGCAGCATAGATAGTTTGAGGGTCTATAAATATTGAAGGGCCTTCTTTTCCATGACTTCATACTATACCCCACATCCGGCCTCCAATATGCTCTTCCTTACCAGGAAAGATGGTAGCGACAGGAGTGAAATGAGCATATTCCAAGCATATGTCCATAGGCACCTAGAAGATAATCGGATAACACCCTCAGGCCGGCCCAGGGCCCACATTTGCTCTCACACAGGTGTGACACAACACAACAGCAAACCATAGAGGTAAGATTTTGCTCACGGTGCTATTACCAGTACTTGGTTTACCACTGAACTGGGCTTTTGACTGTTTAGTTGCCTTCTATTTCTAACTTAACCTAAGGATTCTAGCTTTCATTTTGAAACACATTCCAAAGCAGTTAAAATACTTACACATTGGAACTTAACTCTTTGAAGCCCTACAAATGCTGAGCATATTGAGAAATAAAATGACCCAATACCTCATGGGAGTGATTCCAATAAGGTGGAAAGAGCCATATGTGCACATTATGGAGGACCAGTTCTAGCCCAGCTTGGACGAGGGATCTGCCAGTGTCGTGCAGCACCTCAGGACTCATTTTTCTAAGCCAGGCCTGCCTTCATTAATGTGTCTGGTACCCTCATCTCGGCAGCCACTGGGGATGATTAATTTGTACATCACCACCAGGTCCTTCAGTTGTCTTGCCTCCTCCTCTCAGCTCCCACATCTGACCACCTCTTTCTCTCACTGGTAAAGGCAATTTTAGAGTCACAGGTTGGAAAGGGAGAAGAATCTCCTCCCACCCCTAATCAGGTAGTAATTACATCATACATCTTCTCCAGGATCATTTATGTACACGCCTTCAATTGCACTCTTGTTTCCTGAGCTGTCATGGATGGACACAAGTACAGCCATGCACACGCATTTTTGTTTAGTCTAAGGTTTTGAGGTGAAAAGAGTTGTTAGCAAGGCACACTCCGGTATCTTAATTCAAATTCCTCACTGCTTCTGTAAATCTTATTTACAAAACCATGCTTGAATCCTATCCTCTCTACCTAGCATGCCTCGCAATGATGGCGTTCAATGTATCACTCTCCAAGTCTCGTTCAATACCAGGCAATGAGGTGGCTTCATTGGGACAGTTATCTTCCTACCCGTGCAACCCATCTCATCAGTTACACTGTAAGCCACTTGAGGACGGAATCAGCATTTCTTGCCCTTTTACTCCTTCCTCTATCTGGGTTCTTTAGGTATTGAGTTTAGGGATGTTTGCCAGAGAGTTATTTGGATCTCCCTCTGAGAATGGGTTGATCATCACTTGTTGGTTATCACTTTCTCACACATTGAGCCCTCAGGCATCTTCTGCTTTGCTGTTTTCATTGTTCCTGGAAGGAGAAGATGATCTTGCATGAGGGAAGGGCCAGACAGCCAACAAGACTTCACCTGTGCTGGGTGAAGCTGTGCTGAGCAGTTACAGCTTGAACTTCCTTAATCTTCACAAAAACTCTCTGGTGTGCACCATTTTTGGGTGAGAATATGAAAGCTTAGACTTAGCCATGCAGCTAATAAGAAACAGTCTGGTCCCCAATCCAGAGCTGCTTGACTCCAATACAGAGCAACCACCCTGTTTTGGGAGAATTAAACTTTTCCGATGTCTTTCCTTTGTGTTTCCTCACCCTGTGCCTACTGAGTGGGAGGGTGGAGTTCTATTATGCAATAAATATGAACTGAATGAAAAAATGTATCCAACACAAAATCATTTTCATAAAGTCAAGCCAGACTAATAGACGTCTTGAGGAATCAAGTTAGTTTCTAAAGGATTACCCTGTGCATTAGGAACAATATTTGTTGTAGCAACTAGTGAATGCTATTTGTCATTGCAGACGCTCTTGTGTCCCAACCACAAGCCACAGGCACTTGTTATTGTCACCCACACAGACCAGGTGGTTTTTAGCTGTCCTCACCGGTTACTCTTTACTGTTGCAATCTGCTTGGGCCTCGTTGGGGTGGGCCAAAGTGCCAAGGAACCCATGCCTCTGGGAACATCCTTTAGCCAGGGCCTGGGTCCCTCATCTTCTCTCCTCATCTATGTCAGCAACGTTTGTACGTTGCACAAGCAAGTACTTTGGTGCTCCTTGTAAAACCCAGAGAATATAATCCCTAATTTGTTAAACGCAATGCATCAATAATCATCATTTTAGTATAATTTGGTATTTGGCGGGGTGAATTCATCTCCTCTGAACTGATTGTACTGTGAATCATGGTGCAATCATTTTGCCTGAAGAGAAGGATTTGTGCAGATACATGCAACTTGATCTTCCTGTGGATTCGTAGTGATTTTGCTTCACTGTTCATGAGTATTGGATTTGGATCAAATTCATTTTGAAGTTGAGATTTTTTAAATTTTTTAGAAAGTCAGTGTAATTCATGAGTTATCTAAGTAGTCCTTACTGATGCATTTTAGGAACACTTAAAGCCAGTTCTTCAAATGCTTTCAGTAAGGGGAGAAACTAACACCAGAGAAGACATCTAATGATAAAACAGAACTGCTTGGTATAATGTCAAGAATTTGGGGACTGACTTGTCACCTCATCTCTTACAAAGGCATATGACCCTAAGCAAATCGTACCATGTTTCCAGGTCTCGTTCTTTAATCTGTGGAAGGGGAGATTGGTTCCTCTTTAAGGCCTATAAATCTCTATAAATTCATGTTCCTCAAAGCTCTTTAAGTTCAACCATACCTCTTTTTTTTGTATTTCTTTTATTTGTATATATATATTATATTTCACATTTAAAAACATCAAAAAAAAGAAATGAAATATTGATACATGTTAAACATTGATGAACCATGGAAACATAATGCTAAGTGTAATAAGCCACACACAGGTCACATATTGTATGACTCCATTTATATGAAATATCTAGAATAAGCAAGTTTATAGAGACACAAAGTAGACTACAGGTTGCCAAGACCTGGTGGAGGTGGGAAGTGGGGAGCCACTGCTCAAAGGAAATGGGGTTTCCTTTTGGGGAAAGGAATGAAACTGTTGTGGAACTACATAGAGTTGGTGGCTGTACAACATTGTGAATATACTATATGTCATGGAATTGTTCACTTGGTTAAGAAAATCTATCATTTAAACAACAAAAAAAATTAGTTTCTGCACACACACACACAAATTGGTAGGATCTCCAGATCTTGTGGTACCTAGCTGGCCTCTCTCCCACCCCTTTTTGGCTTGGAGCGAAGCTGACCTATGATCACAGTGTGGTCCCTGGTTCCAGTTCTGGAGGGAGCAGAGTTTCCCCTCATATGCATATAGAGAGCATGTATATTTGGTGCAGTATGTCTGGTGGTGTCGTGAGGGATGCATGATCCCAGAATGTGCCCTGCATGTAGAAATCAGCTAATAAAACTCTCCTACAAAAAGCTGTGGGAGAGTAGTATGGTGGTGCTGCCTGTGGTGAAGGATTGCTAGCTGTAGGACATATAGTACAGCTCCCTGAATCATAAGGAAAAGTTTGTAGGGAAGAGGGGACATTTAGAACCATGTAAACAGAGAAATTGTTAGAATATGCCTAAAACAGGGCATATGCCCAAAAAGAACCATGGAAGTTCCTACACTTTGTCCTGGCGCTCTTCTCCAAACTCATATTATGGATAAGCCTAGAAGGAGAGCACTCACATAGGTCAATCTGCAAGAGCTGGGAAAGGTGTTTTCTTTTTTCCTTTCTTCAACCATGCTTCTTTTTGAAAAATGAAAAAAATTTTCTTTCCTTCTTTAATGGATTTAAAATTTAATTTAAAATTCTGGAATAAATAAAGCAATGCTCAGTATCAACACAGCTTCTCATAAAATACAGGTTTTGTGTATGTTCTTTGAAATGCCAGATTGGTTAGTCCACCTCACCCCTTATGCTCTCCTATGCAGTCTGCTGAGGGATAGAACTCAGGGAGGGTGCTGCTCCCTCTCATTTTACATGATGTGGGGTGAGTGATGGGACAAAATCAAGGCAACATGGCTGTTCAGTGACCCGCTCTTATTTCTGCACACCTAGGGTCTCGTTGCTATGCCAACTCACGGGAGGTGTTCCGTGGATGTGTCTGAATCCCACCAAAGGCCACAGGGCAGGGCGAGGGGTGAGAGTATGGGAAGGGGGCATTGGATACAAACATGTTTCTGCATCACTTTATCTTTTAATCTTGGGCCTCTTTTGGGGGGGGGGGGTTGAAAGAGAATTAATGCTTTAGAATCTTTGGTTCTAACAAATGCCAAGAGTGGTAATTTCCACTCAGAACATATTTAGAGAGTGGGGCACTGGAAACAAGTATATACTCCCAATGCCCTTAGAGGCCCATCGGTTCAGTCTGAGCTGCTGGAACCTCCATAGTTGCATAAATTCGCTGGCAGTTTATGAATCACTCAAAACAGAGAAACTAGGAATCAGGTGTGAAAACGACAACTGCTGCGTATGGTAAGGAAAGGAGTTCAGCACACTTTGGGTTTCTTACTTCTCCCCAGCATATCATAAGCATTTATAATAAGTAACAAAACACGGGACTCAGTGTCTCTTTAACTTACAGGATACATAATTCTTTGATGAACATCGAGTCAAGCCTGAGCAATAACCTAGAAACTTAGATGGTCTATATTATGATTCTAGATGTGTCAATACGTAGTTCAAAATAAGATGAATCAAAGTCAATTATCATTAGGGCAACAAATACTGAAGAAATATTTCTCTCATGTTCAGAATGAGCCATTTATTAATCTTTGCACCTCAACGTTAGCATAAATACAATGGGAATCATGTCTCCCTCACCCTGCTTGTACTGCCATATGTGTATTCATGATTTATCCCTAAATTGTGGGAAAGACACGGACAGGTGAGAGTTGGTTAATGCACCCCCATCAGCCAGTATGCTCTCCTCTGGCCAGCTGCATCGCCAACATCTGACCTGCAGGCCACTCCTCAATGTTTCCTTAGAACCCTGCTGGCTGGAGCCACCCAGGTAACCTGAGGTTTTTGGATGCATATAGACAACTTTCTTAATGTCAGGTCAATTGGATCTTTCTCCAGAGATCTTCACCTCCACTCCATCTCATCAACATACTCTCACTTGCCATCAACACCTGCCTGGTTCTGACTTTTCACCTGACCAGGACAGAGAGAGCCTGCACTCTGTGCTGCAGTCAAATCAGCACAATTTTTAAGATAAACAAGTCACTGTTCAGTCTGTCCTCATTTGGGGGGAAAGTGGAGATTCTGACTAAAACTCTTCTCAACAGATGGTCCCTCATCCCTACACAGAAGCAGACTCAGAGAGCATCTTTAACCAGGGTGAATTTCCTTTTTAAATCCTGCATCCTCTTCATCATATAAACAAATGAGCATTTAACTCATAGACACAACACACAATGATTATGTGGACACAGCCTGAAATGGTTATGATCTGGGACTATTTGGATGCTGGTAATTCCAGCCCCCTATAACATCCAACAAAAATTACCAATATTTCAAAACACCCCAGGAGGTCTTAGTTTAAACAATGTAGCTCTCTGGTGAAATGCTAGGATGAGTTACTTGCAAAATGTATTCAAAAATAACTAAATAAATTGCTTTTCTGTGGCATTACTGGATATAAAGTAAATTTTGAAGGTCATATTTCAAAAACTATTGATTTTAGTTTTAGTACAATTAATCTGATGTCATTCTCTCTGAGAACGTTACATAGAAGAATGAAAGCTGCTTCACAGCACTATATAATAATAATACAACTTTATACTTATCTATTTTACACAGAAGGAAAAATGCAGCCACATTTATTTAGTACAAGCATTAAATATTTAAGCTTCTTATATGTAAACATAGGAAGAGACAAAAGACCTGTTTTACGTCACTTTAATTTTTTGTCTGTTAATTTTGAAGACAATTTCCATTAACAATATTTATAAAGACTGTGTTTAAACAGTTTTCTAGAAGCATCATACCTGAGCATTTATAATAAGCAATTATAGCTTCATCTACACCTGTTAGTTTTTCCATAATGGCCCAGGAAGGGGTAAAAATCTTTCATAATCATATATTATTCTTGGTAATTTTAACCATAAAATGAATAAAAAATGCAACTGTAGTCAATAGTCGGATTAAGTGTCTGAAACCACTTCTCCCTTGTGTGGAGTTGGTGGAAGGCTTGAAAAGAATATCATAGGAAGTAATTGTGGGTATGTGTAATTGCAAACTGAGATTATCTAAGTAAAAGCATCCATGTGAAGTTAATAAATGTAGACAGGATATTAAATATTGGAGCCACCAATCAGAGAATATTTAAAACTATTATAGAGCAGTAATATATGGTTGGCTGGTAATTTGTATAATTTAGTCTTCTCTTTTTAATAAACTGCAGTATAGGAGATTCGTTTGGATCTCAATGACAGGGTAAGGCGGACTCCATAAAGTCTTAGCCAGCCTTTCTAAGGATGGTAGAAATATGCAAAGGAAGACTGTGGCTAGCAACTTGAATATGAACTTAGTCTTTCCTGGCCTTTCTCAGTAGAACCACACACAGCAAACAATGTCTCCAAATATACCCAAATTATGGTCTGGATTATAATGCTTTTCCCAACACCTAATTATAGTCTCCTCACCCTCACCTGACAACATGCAGAATAAATCCCTGCTCCCTTGACCCTTCCTTAGAATCACCTAAAACAGTCCACATCCATAACAAGCCCCTCCCCGCACATGCCAAGGTGCTCCATGGCATGTGGTCTCCTGGGCTGCAGTCGGTAGTAAGCCCAGGTGCACCATTTGCCTCCAGGTGTGGTGACTCCAGGTAGTGGTTGACTGGTGGACATCAACAGCAGCAAGCCTGTGCTGACAGCTTCACCTGTTCTGGGGCAGAGAGATTGGCAACCTTGGGAGAGAGGGCCTAGGGGGTCATGACAAGAACCAGTGGGAGGGGGCTTGGAAGGCCGGGCAGAAGGATACTCAGGCTACCTAAGCTTTGTTTGGAGGTGTGCCATGTTTGATTGACAATATCTTCCATGAGGTATGACAGGGGCACTCCCAGAATCCCTGTATCAGCCTAACCCTAAAGTTCACAGCTCCTACTGCACAAGCATCCAAAAATTATTTACAAATGAATGAGCCATTGCATTAATGAATCAGATGCTTAGAGATGATGTTTGCTGAGGATAACAGAGTTTTTAATTTTTACTGAGTGTTTTTAATGTTCTGTAATATCTTTCTCAGTGAGAGGTTTGAGTAATTCACCATTATCATCTGAGAGGACATGGATCAACTTTTTTATAATAAACACCCCAAAAACATCCAGTTAGAAGAAAAACCAAAAACTGCCTTGTGTCCTCTTGTCAACCCTTCTGCCTCCAAGAGGGCTCCTTTGACTGGACTGCATTTGGGAGCTTCCTGATATTTTTAAAATGTCCCATGACCTCTGTTTGGGGCCATCACTGTACCATGATAAGAAATCTCCCCCTGTATCTTACTGGACAATAAAGCCAAGTCACGCATCTATGAAGCTTGTCCATTCTGTCCTGGCGATGTACAGAGAGATGCATCATCTTCTGTAGGGTCTTATGAGCTAACCCAAAAACTTTTAAACTGTCACCCATGTCTGTTAGAATGGGGAAATCAGGATGGCACAAACATTCCAGGTCAGGATTTCTCATTACTTTTCAAGAATTTTATAACAAAATTTCTATTAATTTATTTACTGTTAAAGTTACTGATAAAGCCTACTGCTAGGAGGATTTTAGGGGAAGTTCACTCTCATCTGCTACTGGGGAGAAATATGATTGTCAAAGAATTTGGGGAGCTATTTTAACTTATTCCATGGCCCAGAAATCTCACTCCTGGAAATCTATACATAGAAATGGCCAAACCAGATGTGAGATATCCTAAACTTAAGGATGAGTTATTGTTGTAAGTTGCAAGTTTACAGCTTTAAGGTCAAGAAAATGTCCCTGTTAAAACAAGTCTATAGAAATGTCCAATCTAAGGCATCCAGGGAAAGATACAGTGGTTCAAGAAGGCCGATGAAGTTCAGGGTTTCTCTCTCAAGTGAGAAGGCACATGGTGAACACAGTCACGGTTTCTCTCTCAGCTGGAAGGGCACGTGGCAAGCACAGCGTCATCTGCTAGCTTTCTTTCCTGGCTTCCTGTTTCATGAAGCTCCCCGGGAGGCATTTTCCTTCTTCATCTCCAAAGCACTGGCTAGTGGACTCTCTGCTTTGTGGTGCTGCAGGATACTCTGATCTCTCTGAATCTCCTTCATTCTCCAAAATATTTCCTCTTTTATAGGACTCCAGAAACTTTTCAAGACTCACCCAAATGGGTGGAGACATGTCATCACCTAATCCATTTTCACAATCACTCTTGATTAAATCACATCTCCAGGGAGATGATCTGATTACAATTTCAAACATACAGTATTGAATAGGGATTATTCTGCCTTTACAAAATATGATTTAGATTAAAACATGGCTTTTCTAAGGGACATACATCCTTTCAAACCAGCACATGGAGGAATAGGATAGGTTGAGTTCACTCCTGGCTCCAAGGAACAGAGAACTGACGGGAAGTGACCGGGATGGCAATTCCAGGGTGTAAGTGACCTGGAAGGGTCCTCTACCACACAGGGAGGCCCTGGTTTCAAAAGCTGAAGAACTGAAACACAGAGAACTGGAGACCTTCCAGCTAGTGCAAACAGCCTAAAGCATCCCTTCCCAAATGGAGGCCCGGAGCCCTCAGGAGTGCTTAGACAGGGATACAGGGACTAGGAAGTAAGCCAAGCTGTGTCCCTTGACTGCGCTACCTTCATTTGCACTGTTCCCCATCCCCTATGAACCACGACTCCCCCCCACTCCATGCACCTGAACTCTGTTATCCCCTCATTGTGTTCCAAGTTGCCTCCACGCTGACCACCACAACTAACTCCCCTCATCCCCAATCTGTGCATCCTGTCCCACACCCCCACCTCCTGCAGCTTGTACACCTGCCCTAGCATGCTTCAGCCTGAACCACCTCTCCCGTGCAAGCGCACAGTCTCACCCCACCCCTCCCAAGACCCACGCACCTGCACCCAGCCCCTTGACCTCCACCTCCCCATCCCTGCTCCCTGCAAGCAGTCTCCTGTGTATCAGGCTGTGGGCACTCACCTTCCACCCTCATGCCTACAACCCACACAATCACACAACCCCATTCCACTCCCACCCCCCACAACCCCGCACCCCATGCTAGCTCTGTGCACGCATACATCAGCATCTGGCCCCCGAGATCCATACATGGGCATGTGCATACCCCAGCCACATCTTCCCCCAACCCCAGCTCTGGGCAAATGCTGGCCTGCACATCCTGGCCACATCCACTCCCAGCCCATGGAAGCACAACCTCAGCCCACTACTCCTGTGCTCTGCACACATGTACATCAGGACACTGCTCCTCAGACCAGTTCAGACCAGGGCCCCACCTCCCAGACCCACACATGCACACAGCCATGTCCTCTATGTGGGGCACCCATGTATCCATGCATTGACCACTTGACCTTTGCACCCCACAACCTCTGCCCTGCACACATTCACATCTTTGTCCCACAGCCCCACACAAGTGCCCTGCTCCCACACCTGGCAGGTGCTCATGTGTGGATTTGTGCTACATAGCCCCTGCCTTGCACATGCCTGCCTCCCTACCCCACCTCACCCTGCACCTGCACACCCATGCCAGGGCTCTTTCCACCCAAGATCACCTACCCCTGACCCACATCCTTCAACCCATGAGACCTCTGCCCCATTCCTACAAACTTGCACATCTACATCCTGGGCCCCCTGGACCACCCCCCTCCTGTGCAAGGACACACCTGCACTCTGCCCTCTGTGCCCCATACTCCATACCTTCAAAGCCATGACCCCCATGTTCCATGAGTACACCCATATCCTGCCTGTGCACCAGACTTCCTGCATCCATACAGCCTCCCCCATCTGCCTCCCATGGCTCCCTACCTCTGTGTCCCCCACGCCACACTCTGCACCTGTGCTTCAAGGCCTGCCTGAGCTGCACCCCATCCCCGTGGCCCCTTCACTGCACCTTCACAACCCCACAACCCGCACCCCATGCTCAAGTCACCAGCATAGCATCCCTAACCTGTACTTATACCTATGCCATAACCCCTCACCATACCCTTGTGCCTTATACTATGCTCTACATCCTGCTCCACATTCATCCCCAAAATACAAAGATTTAGACTACTGAAGGAAATCAACTTCCAAAGTAACCCTATCAAGATATTTATGTGCTGTGAATACAACAGAAGATCACTAAGCATATGAAGATGCGCACAGATATAGACCAGCCTAATGAACAAATTAAATGAATGGAGGAGACACAGACTTTGGAACAACTAGCCAAAGATGTTCATATAACTCTACTAAATAAAATCAGTGGGATGGCTAATGGCATAAAGGAGATCAAGAAGACAGTAGTAGAGCAGAAAGAGAAATTTGAAAGAACAAATAGGAAAATAGCAGATATTACAGAGATTAAGGATGCTTTCGATCAAATAAAAAATACTAGAGACAAAACAGCAGATTTGAAGAAACAGAAGAAAGAATAAGTGAACTAGAGGACAGGAGAACTGATTTTGAACACACAAAGAGCAAATGACAAAAAGATGGAAAAATTTGAATTGGATATCAGGGAAATGATGGACAAAACAAAGAGCAGAAAATATAAAGACCCATTGGTGTCCCAGAAGGAGAAAAGAAGAGGAAAGGGCTAGGAAGATTAGTTGAGGATATAATGGGGAAAAACTTACCAATCCTTATAAAAGACATAAATATGCATCAAAGAAGCCCAATAAACCTCTAACAGAATAAATCCAAATAGGCCTAACTAAGACACATGCTAATCAGTCTGACAAATGTTGAAGAGAAGAAAATTTTGAAAGTGGCAAGAGAAAATAATCTACTACATACAAGGGAAACCAAATATGGCTGAGTTGGGACTACTCAACTAGCATTGGTATAATATGGAGGCGAGAAAGCAGTGGTATGACATATTTAAGATCCTGAAAGAGAAAGGCTTCCAGCCAAGAATTCTGTATCAAGATAAACTGTCCTTCAAAACTGAGGGAGAGATTAAAATTTTCACAGACAAACAAAGACTAAGAAACTTTGTCAACAAGACACCAGCCCTACACAAAATAATAAAGGGAGTTCTGCTGGCTGAAAAAAGAAACAGGAAAGAGAGGTCTGGAGGAGGGCACAGAATTGAAGAGTACCACTAAGGGGTAACTTAAAGGACAAAAAGAGAAAGGAGGAAAAGAATATACAGAACTGACAAAATGCAAAGAATAAGATGGTAGGTTCAAGAAATCCCTTTATAGTAATAACTTTGAATGTTAACAGACTAAACATACCAATTAAAATGTACAGATTGGCAGAATGGATTAAGAAATATAATCCAGCTATATGCTACTTACATAAGATTCACTTTAGACACAAGGATACAAATAGATTGAAAGTGAGAGAATGGAAAAAGTTGTTCTACACAAGTTGTAACCAAAAGAAAGGATGAGTACCTTAAGTAATATCAGACAAAACAGACTTTAAATGTAAAGACATCAAAAGAAACAAAGAAGGACACTATATATTAACAAAAAGGACAATTCTCCAAGAAGAATAACCATCATAAGTGTTTGTGCTCCCAAACAAGGAGCTCCAAAGTGCATGAGACAAACATTAGCAAAATTGAAGGGAGTGATAGATGCTTCAACAATAGTAGGAGACTTCAATATACCACTGGTCTAGTTTGCTAGCTGCCAGAATGCAACACACCAGAGATGGGTTGGCTTTCAATAAAAGGGGATTTATTTAGTTAACCTATAGTCCTTCAGAGGAAAGGCAGCTAACTTTCAACTGAGGTTCTTTCTTATGCGGGAAGGCACAGGGTGATCTCTGCTGGCCTTCTCTCCAGGCCTCTGGGTTCCAACAACTTTCCCCTGGGTGATTCTGTTCTGCATCTCCAAAGGCCTGGGCTGAGTGGCGGGTGCTGAGATGAGGTATGCTGAGCTGCTTGGGCTGTGCTACATTGTGCTCTCTCATTTAAGCACCAGCCAGTTAAATCAAACACCCGTCATTGCAGCAGGCATGCCGCCTAGCCAACTACAGATGTAATCAGCAACAAATGAGGTTCACATGCCATTGGCTCATATCCACAGCAATAGAACTAGGCACCTTCACCTGGCCAAGTGGGCACTTGAATCTAACTACTACAACCACACTTCTCTATTGATAGAACAACCAGACAGAGGATCAACAAGGAAATAGAAAACTTAATTTGATAAATGAATTAGACCTAACAGACATATATAGGTTGTCATACCCCAAAACACCAGTATATACATTCTTCTCTAGTGCTCATGGAACATTTTCCAGAATAGAACATGTGTGGGGGTGCAAAATAGGTCTTTATAAACTTTTAAAAATTGAAATTATTCCAAGCACTTTCTCTGATCACAGTGGAATGAAGCTGAAAATCAATAACCAAGAAAGAATGAGAACTTTCACAAATATATGGAGATTAAGGAACACACTCTTAGGCAACCATGGGTGAAAGAAGAAATTGCTAGAGAAATCGGTACCTATCTGGAGACGAATGAAAATGAGAATATGACATATCAGAACTTATGGAATGTGTCAAAGGCTGTGCCTAGAGGGAAATTTATTGCCATAAATGTCTATATTAACAAAGAAGAAAGAGCAAAAATCAAGGACTTAACTGCTCACTTGGAAGAACTTGAGAAAGAATAGCAAACTAACCCCAAAGCAATTAGAAGAGAAATAACAAAGATTAAAGCAAACAGAGTTAAATGAATGGGAGAACAAAAGAACAATAGAAAGAATCATTGCAACCAAATGTTGGTTCTTTGAAAAAAATCAATAATATCGCTGGACCACTAGCAAGGCTGACAAGGAAAAAAAAAGAGAGAGGATGTAAATAAAGTCAGAAATGAGAGGGGGATCGTTACCATAGACCCTGAAGAAATTTAAAAAATCCTAAGAGGATACGATGAATAACTATAGACATACAAACTAGACAACTGGTGACCCCTGGCACCATGGGATCAACAATGCCATCCTGACCAAAAGGGGGAAAAGAAACATAACTAATAAGGTGTCAGTAGCTGAAAGAGTTCAAATAGAGTCAAGAGGCTGCTCTGGCGGTTGCTCTTATGCAAGCTTCAGTTAGACATTGCTACCAATTATAGCTTGCCAAACCCCAATCAAAACCATTACTGCCAATCCTAAAGAACACCTAGGGCATTATATAAGACTCTACAAAGGTTCCCTGCACCAAGGTAACTTTCAAGAAGCCACAACCTCCAGATGGGTCCCTGGACCAGATAAGTTCTGAAATGCAGAGGGGCCAGCCTTTCCAGAACCTCAGCTATTCTATCCCCCATCCCATATTATCAACAGCCCCTTCCAACATCAAAATGTTAGAATGGACATAGCCCAAATACCCCTAAAGAATGGGAGAATGATCAAAGTTGATGGTGAAATTATACAGAGAAGGTAGGTTTAACAAATGACTATGATTGTTGAGTCATTATATTGATATTTCTTTTAGTCTCCAGTATCTTACAGCAGCTAGAAGTAAAAACCTAAAATTGTAGAATTGTAACCTACACCAAACTCTGAAATCTGTTCTACAAATAATTGTTGTGATGTGTTTCGAAAAATATTGTTTTTTTGTATATATGTTATTTTTCACAATAAAAATTTAAAAAAATAAGTAAAGCTGTTGAAGTTTTTACTTGCCCTGGGACCAAAGCCACTCCTGGCTCAGACGTGTCTGTGGCCTGGTGGAAGCCCACATTCCTGATCCAGCAGTCCGTAATGCTGAAACCATATGTCTGTCCCTGGTATCTGGTTCTGAAGGGAGAAGAAGATACCTAATGTGCAAATTTAGTGTGCTTATATGTCTGTTCAGAGCTGTTGCATGAGTAAGAAGAGAAAAGTAGATCAAAATGACTTCACCAAAATTAAAACCTTACGTGCATCAAAAGACATTATCAAGAAAGTGACAAGACAGTTTAGGAATGGGAGAAACAGTTTCAAGTCATATATCTGAGGAGGGTTTAATACTCAGAATATATAAAAATCTACAATTCAACCACAAAAAGATTAAGAATGCAATTTAAAAATTGGCAAAGGCCTTGAGTAGACATTTCTGCAAAGATATGCAAATGGCCAATAAGTACATAAAAAGGTTCTCAACATCAGTAGTTCTCAGAGAAATGAAAATTAAAACCACAATGAGAAATCACTTCAAACCCACTAGGAGGGCTACTCATTAAAAATGGAACATAACAAGAATTGGAGAGGATGAAGAGATATTGAAACCTTTGTAGATTGGTGGTAGGAATGTAAAATTCCTGCTGCTGGGGAAAACAGTTTGGTGGGTTCATCAAAAAGTTAAATATAGTATTGCCAAATGACCCAGCAATTAACTTCTAGGTAAATAAACAAAATAATTTAAAACGGTGACTCCAACATATAATTGCACAACCATGTTCATAGCAGTATTATTCAAAATTGCCAAAAGATGGAAGAGACCCAAGTGTCCATCAACACATGAATGGATAAATCAAATTTGGTATATACATAAAATGGAATATTTTTCAGCCATAAAATGGAGTGACGTTCTGGTTCATGAAACAACATAGATGAACCCTGACAACATCATGTTCAATGAAATAAACCACAAAACAAAGAACAAATATTGTATGATTCAACTAATATGAAACATCTAGAATCTGCAAACCCATAGAGATGGAAAGTACATGCAGGTTATCAGGGGCAGAGGTGGTGGGATGGTGGGTGGTTGAGAATTGAGAGTTACTTATGAATGAGTACAGCATTTCTGATCGGGGTTATGAAAAGCTAGTAATCTATCACGGTAATGGTAGCACGATTTTGTAAATGTAATTAATATTAGTGAATTGTATGCTTAAAAGTGACTAAAATAGATCATTTTGAGTTTTATATATGCTACTACAATAAAATTTAAAGAATATCAAGCTAAAAACAAATTACAGAAGATTCCACATAAAATTAATATTGCTGGTACAAAACCGTAAATCATGGTGACCTTTTACCATTTCCTTAGAAATTTGATTGCAAAATGTGACATTAACAGCCATTGTAGAAGAATGAAACATGCATTACATTTACTGATAAGAGTAGATTAAGTATCATTTTGGCTTAAAAGGGCATCCAAGTGAATTATGCTTAATTTTTACAATAATGAAAGAAGTGCTATTCTGTGGAATGGTATCTACAATTTTCAAGACCTGGTGCAAAATATTGTATTTTTTTACATTAAGTGTCAAGTACCAAAGCAGAGGCAGCTTGTTTTAGTTTCTAGGCTGCCCAAAGCACATACCATGAAATGGTTTTGCTTAAAAAATGGGAATTTATTTACAAGCTTAGAGTTTTGAGACCATGAATATGTACAAATTAAAGCATCATCAAGCCAAGCTTTCTTCCTGAACCTGTTGCCAAAAATCCTTAGATCCTCTGTCACAAAGTATTTCAAGTTTGTTGCTCTCAGCTTCTTGCTTCCCTGACTTTTTCTTCTCTATGTTTTCAGCCCCTTTAAAAAGGACTCTAGGAGCCATGCAACGGTGGCTCAGTGGCAAGAATTCTGGCCTGCTGAGTTGGAGACCCGGTTTGATTCCCGTAGCCTGCCCATGCAAAAAAACAAACGGACTCCAGTTAAAAGGCCACACCTTAACTGAAGTAACCTTACCAAAAGGACATAATTATAATATCTTGGGTTCACACCCACAGGGATGGAATGACCAGTTTCAAACCATCACACAGTCCTGAGGATCCTCTCCTCAGAACCAAACACCTTGGACAGAAGGCGCAAGAGCAGAGGCTTCGGTTTCCTAATTCTTCTTCTGATTCCAGCAGCAACCCCTGAGTTGCCACTGCACTCCGAGATGCCCGGGTGTCCGCGGGGCGCTGGCTCAGCGCGTGGACCTGACAGCCTGAGGATCCTGAACACCGCCACACCCCGCGCGCTGTCCGTGGGCCCTGAGGCCAACGGTCACTGGAGCCCTGCTCACTTCGCCTCCAGCTGTGTCCGCAGACTACAAACTTCTAGAAGCGGAATTCCTGCTCAAGGAACCGTCCCCACCAGGCCGCTGTCATGGGCAGCTACCTGGGAAGCTACCTGGGCGTGCCCCAGCCCACAGAAAGAGGTGGCTGTGGAATACCCGGAACCGCAGACGGGTCAGGAGCCCCGTCACCGTCAAAATCACCCCTCCTGGGAGCAGAGGGAGCGGCTTTACCATTCGCCCACCCCCCGAGGAGCCCCCAGACCCCTGTGCCAGGGAGACTGTGCTGAAGGCCCTCAGCCAGTGCAACAAAGGAAAGAAGAAGTTTGACGAGCCGCTCTGGTTTGAGATTCCCGAAGACAAGAGAAGGAAGTCCAGCCCCGAGGCCAGGCGGTCTGCCTTCAAGCCTCTGGTGAGAAATGGAGTGACCCCTACCTTTGTGCCCAGACCTGGGCTTCTGAAGAGGAGACTGCGCTTCGGGAGAGAGACTGCCTGGTGGGAGAAGACTGTCCCCAGGCCCAACGTCCAGCCTTTCCTGCCTGCTGCCCAGCCGGCTGCAGGGACAGCGCCAGCCTGGGGCCCAGGTCCACCTCTGGGGAGGTGGGCGAAGATGCAGCACTCCTGGGACCTCCAGCCTTCCTACAGTGCCTGGGAGCAGCATCAGTGGGGCCACCTTGCCACTGGACTCACCCAGCCTGCTGGCTTCCGAGGCTACTAAGAACCAGGGCTGCGCACCCATCCACAGAGACTCCAGACCACAGCAGCTTTCATCCTTCAAACCCGGTTTCTTCTCATGATGCGACACCATGTCACTTCCTTCCCTTCCAGCCCACAGGCCTGCCCATCCGTCAGATCCCTGTCCATACCCTGTCCCTCCCACCAAGCAATGCATTTTGTTAGGAATGATGGTCCCCCAAATCCCCACCCTCATGCTCCTGCACTTTCTGCCACCATTTCTGTACCTCCTGGTTGAACCCACACTGAAGCCCCCAAAATAGGAGGTTATAGCCCCTGTGTGCCCGACCACACCACAGCTACAGCACCTCCCAGGGATACCCACCCCACAGCTCTCAGTGCCCAAACCCCACCTTCTAGCGCATCTCTGCTAGTCCCAAAAGTATTGCCTCCCTAAGGAATCAGCCATGCTCCCCATCACACCTCAGTGCTGCTTGCAGAGCCTCTGTCCTCCCTACTTCTCTCCATCAGACATCCCTACCCCGGATTTCTGGCTGAGCCATCTAGGAGCTGCTGGTCACCTAGGGGCTCCTTGCCTCTATTTTGGAAGAAACTGGAAGGCCTCTGTGACAGATGAAGGATGAGGCGAGGCAGAATCCTAGGACATGGACTCTGCCACTGCCACACTGGAGAGATGTTGTATATACCAGAACCCTTGCCTTCCCCTGCCCATCCCTCCTCCCAGCCTTTACCCTGGAAGCAGAACGTGACAGAAAGTCACAGTACCTTCCTACTGCCCCAGTTTGACCAGTTATTATAAATAAAGATTAATTTGCAGTTTTCAAAATATATCTGCTGTCTTCTCCTTGATCTTTTTGCTGGAGAAATCACTTTAGGGACATAAATGTTACAGGCATAACTCTTGTTATATCCTTCCCAATATATAGTAAAACCAGGTGCAAAAAAAAAAAATGTGTCCTTAGGTCTTCACCTTTTAAACATGGTGTCAGTGGCTTTGAAGAGGTTTGGCACTCCCTGTAGAGTGCAGTGAAGAGAGAGCTTGAGCGCGTGTGTACACACACGCACACACACACGCATGCACATACACACCACAGGCTCAGCCAAAGAGTGGAAAGTGTATTGTGAGGCTACAGAGAGAGAAAAAGAATGAAGAGTCAAGAAGAGAATCATGGAAAAGCCAGATGCCAAGAACCGTAAGGGAAACATTCCACATGAGAGGGAGTTAAGAAGCTCTTTCTAGTTGCTCTGAAAGTGGGCAAGTTCCTTCAGAGTGGAAATTTTAGAGAGAATAAAATAGTTACAAATCACATATCTGATATAAAAAGAAGTGCTAAACTCAACAAGCATAAGGCAAGCCAATTTATAAATGGCAAATGACTTAATAGATCTTTCTCTAAAGAATATATGCAAGTGGCCAATAAGCCTGTGATAAGATGCTCAACATCATTAAGCATCACAGAATTGCAAATAAAAACCGCAATGAGATACCACTTCACATCCACTAGGATAGTTATTATTTTTAAAAATGGAAAATAGCAAATGTTGGTGAAGATGGAAAGAAATTGGAACGCTTACATATCAGTGGTGGGAATGTAGAATATTGTAGCCATTGTGGAAAACATTTTGGCAATTCCTCGAGTTAAACATAGAATTACCATACAACTTTTGCAACCCACTCCTAGCTATATACCCAGATGAATTGAGAGTAGGGACTCAAACCTGTTTGTACACCAGTATTCATAGTAGGCTTATTCACAATAGCCAAAAGGTAGAAATGACCCAATGTCCACTGACAGATGAGTGGATGAACAAAATGTGATATGTAGCATCCAATGGAATAGTATTTAGACATTAAGAAGTACTGATGCATGCCATAACGTGGATGAACCTTGAAAACTTTATGTGGAGTGAAATACGCTGGACACAAAAGGACCAATATTGCATATGTCTACTTATATGAAATATAAACAAAGTTATATAGTAAGAAAGTAATTATAGTTTAGCAAGGGCTGGAAGGAAGGGGATAGAGAGTTATTACTTAATTGATACACAGTTTCTGTTAGAGGTCAGGAAATTTTTGGGTAATGGATGGTCTTCCTGGTGGTACCACATTGTGAATGCAATTAATGCCACTAAAATATACATTTAAAATGGTTAAAATGGAAAATTTTATATATATATAATATATGTATATACTATTTTATTCTCTCTAAACTCTCCACTCTGAAGGAATTTGCCCACTTCCAGAGCAACTAGAAAGAGCTTCCTAACTCCCTCTCTTGTGGAATGTTTCCCTTACAGTTCTTGGCATATATATATAATATATATATTAACACAATAAATCATAAGCATGTATGGTATAAGAATATTTCAATCAAATCATGAGTGTGTAGAAGTACTGACCTGTGCTCACTAGTGGGAGTGCCCATGATAGACGACCAAATGAGAGAAAGCACCCATGTGATGATGATGTGTACTTGGTCAAATGCAAATAGGCACACAGGCAGATGGACCCTGCCTCTGTTATGAGTGCTCAGTTGTATGTGTTGTTTGAATTGTGAAAGAGTCTGAAACTTGAAACCGGTCTGAAGGAGGATGAGCTGCTGAGGGGAGACGTTTATTCTTTTATACAACATTGACTTAGTTTCATCTGTTATAACAAATATAAGTTAATTTGTAATTATAAAATCAAATAAATATCTTTTTTCTTTTAGTGGCAGGGTCAAGAATGGGTTTCCTCCCTCCTCTGGGAATGCCCAATGTTGTCTGCACGTTGTGTTTACTCATCCTAATGCCTAACCTTGTAAGGAGCACTAGTTGCCAAATGGACTTGCCCAGCAAACTCATTCCAGTCTGGGCCTGTGGAGAATAACAGAGCAGAAGTCAGTTCTCAGTGACTGTGGATAGAGACTTGGTTTGCGGGGCCAGAGATGTCTATCCAGTTCAACTCCACATGACAGAAATGTTCCCTGGGCTTACCTGGTGTCCCTGTACTTACCTGGTGTTCCCTGTGCTTGCCTGGTGTCCCTGTGCTTAACTGGTGTTCCCTGTGCTTACCTGGTGTTCCTTGTGCTTACCTGGTGTCCCTGTGCTTACCTGGTATTCCCTGTGCTTACCTGGTGTTCCCTGTGCTTACCTGGTGTCCCTGTGCTTACCTGGTGTCCCTGTGTTTATGTGGTGTTCCCTGTGCTTACCTGATATACAAGTAAAGGGAAATCAGAAGTGCATTACCCAATTCCTCTCCACCCAAGACCAAATCCTCTGGTAAGACAAAATGGCCATAACTAACTGTCAAATATGATGAGAGGAGAGTTCAAGGCTGATGAATACTTGGAGCAGAATGCAAGGCAATATACATGCAAGGTCTGCAGTTTGGAGAAGTCACCAAAAAGCAAAAGCAGCCCAGCCACTCCTGGCCAAGGTTCAGGAAGCCTGTGAGAGGGAATGGGTTGAAATTGAAGGATTGGATTGATCTTTTTTAGATTGAAATGAGGAGCAATATCTTTTAAATATTAGCAGTACAATTCAAAGCCAGACTCTAGGAAGTGTGTTCCTGGTTGGGATGCTATGCTAAGAGAGAATGCACTTGGGAAAGAGGCTTGAATCAGCCTTTTTCACATAAGGAACCCCTGACTTCAGAGAAAGCAAGGTTCAAGGAGCATCCCTTTGAAATCAGCATGCCAATCTCCTCTGCCTTTCAAGAGTCGAAAATTTGTGACTATGCTTAGAGATCTAGAATGAAAGGCTGAGGATGGACAAATGGAACAAAAAATCTTTATAGCTTGGAAGCTAACCCTTTTTTTTTTTTTTTTTTTTTTTTTTTGCTTGGGCAGGTATCAGGAATTGAACCTGGGTCTCTAGCATGGCAGGTGAGAACTCTGCCACTGCACCATCATTGCCTGCCCCTTATTTTTTATATTTACTTAATTTCTCACAAGATTTTACTTCCTTCTGCTGCAGTTTTATCCTCAATATGGGTATCAACCATTTAGAATAATTGTCCATAATTATGAACTATATTATTCAGTAATGAGGCTGGAACAAAGCTATGGGGATATGGAAAAATGTAATATATAAGAAAAAGGTTAAGATTTGAAAATGAAAATTTCAAAGAAAGGTAAAGATTATGTCTGGAAGCTAAGATAATGTTTCCTAACTTGATCAGAATTCATAAATTCCAAAATTAAAAATAAAAATTGTATCCAGGAAAAAAAGTTGCATTTATGACAAAGTTCTCCAAGGCAAGTTTTGTTTTCTTGTTATTTCAAATACTAAATAAGATTCATCATGTTAAGTGCCCATGGTGCAATACTAATTATTGTTTTCTTTATATGGAATTTAAGGAACATGCATTCTTTATGCATCATAATTTCTCAGGTTTATAATTTCTTGCACAAATTCTTACTGATATGTTAAGTCATATAAAGTGCTACATGATGTACAAAGAAAGTACAAGATGGAACCCTTTTCCTCAGATGTTCAAGATTAGAGGGATGTCTTCATTTGCCAAAGCTGCTATGAAAAATACCATGCAATGGGCTAGCTTAGCAATGAATTACTTGGCTCACAGCTTTGGAGGCTAGAAGTAGTCCAACATCTACTTCAGTAATGCCATGATTTCTACCCAAATTCTGGTGCTGGTTGGCCTCCCACCTTGGAGTGTCTTGGCTTGCATCTCTGCCACATGGTGATCTGTCTCTTCTCATGTCTGTTCTCCTGGAGCCAGCTGACTTCAGCCTTCTGGCTCCACATTTAATAAGACTTCCATCATACAGAGTAAAGCCTACCTGCATTCAGTTGAGTCACACCTAAATAGGTTTTAGAAGCTCTTATGCACAAATGAGTCCATACCTTAGCTGAGAATGCATTTCAAAGGGTCCTATTATGAATAGCTTTACACCCAATGTGCAGTTTTGAAACTATTATGTATTCCAGAAAAGCCATGTTTTAATCCTGATCCAATCTTGTGGAGCCAGATCTATTGTTTAGGATGGGAAACTTTGATTGGATTGTTTCCATGGAGATATGACACACCCAATTCTGGGTGTGGCCCTTTGATTAGATGGACATGTGTCTCCACCTATTCTAGGTGGGTCTTGATTAGTTTAGCAGAGTCCTTTAAAAACAGAAACATTTTGGGAAACCTCAGACAAAGACCCTTAGAGAAGTTGCTTCAGAGCTGACAGAGACACAGATGTTTGAAGATTCTTGATGTGCCAACAGAGGGAGCAGATGCCTAGACATGGGCAGAGCCCAGCAGCTATCACCATTTGCCTTCCTGTGAGATACTAAGCAAGCTAGAAACTAGGGTTGTGTCCCAGAGGAGCTAAGTGAAGGCCCACAGATGCTTAGAGAGGAAACCACTGGCTCAGAAACTGGAAGCAATGGAATCAGGAACAAGGACCAGCAGATGTCAGCCACAAGCCTTTCTATACAATAGACATTAGCCTTCTTGATTAAGGTGTCTTTTCCTGGATGCCTTAGTTTGGACATTTTTCTGGCCTTAGAACTGTAAACTTGTAACATAATAAATTTCCTTCATAAAAGTCATTCTTTTTCTGAGATGTTGCATTCTAGCAGCTCTAGCGAACCAAACAACAAGTTCCTCACCCTCAGTTTTCACAATTTTTATTATAGACATAATAGTAATAATACCTACCTTATAGAGTTGTTCCAACTTTCCAACTGTTTAAGGCTTAATATTTATAAAGCATGTAGAATAGTGCTGGGTACATAATAAATGTAATGATGCTTGCTAAAATAACCTAAAATTCTGATCTTGGGATGTATTTATCCATGACAGGACAGCCTTCCTATTTCAGGTCTTTCACTTTTATTATGGTCTGACAGGTTGCTCTCATAGTGTCACAGAAGACATCTGTGCTCTGCTGGAGGTAAGTGTGTCAGTCATTAGACTGACTCATCTCCTACAGGGCATGTAGAAAGATCTGCTTGGACACTCCTGAGCAGCTGCAGGTGCAGGGCCACAACAGAATTGCTGTTTTTAGTCCTGTGTCCTCTCCATCAATAAACCATGCTATTCAGAAGGTGTGACAACCCAGTATTCCTCCTCCTAGTATTCAGGGTCTTCCTACTTTGCAAACTGCAAACTTGTAACCCAGATCAATAACAGGTGAAGCTTTCTGTGTGCTCCAATAGTTGTGATGAGGCACCAGTCCTGCTGAAGAAAGTGGTCATTGATACATTTCCCTTGAGCATTCTTGTCTTTGCTTGGAGTTTAAAACATTAAAGGGAAATAATTCCTAAAGGGCATTATCATCTAATTGCTGGAGAAAGAAGATATAAGAGGGTGGACTTTCACTTCAAAGTTCAAACATGCGGTGCAGGAGGTTTCCATTCAGATGGGAGATAAGGCACTATTATGCCTTTCTTGGGAAGATAAAATACCACAGTGAGCCAGGTACTTTCAGACTTTGCTTATTAAGTTGACACAGCCAATCTGGGTTATTGCCATGGCTTTGTCTCTAACTCACAAATGAGGCCAGGATGTCACTCATTCCATTTTTTTTCAATGTCAGATTTATTAAGACATAATGTACATACATTAACTGTTTTCAATGTATAGTTATTGAGTTTTGATAAATTCATGCCATCATGTAACCATCACAATCAAGACCTGGAATATTTGTATCAATCAAAAAAGTTCTCTTGTGCCCTTTTGTAGTCAACCCTTCCCTCTAACACCCCCTCCGATAGGCAACCACTTGTCTGTTTTCTGTTCCTACAATTTTACATTCTCCAGACTGTCATATGAATAGTCCATAGGCATTTTTAATAGCTGAGTTGCCTTATAAATAGTACATGGGTGATTATCATTGCTCTTTTAAAATTAAAATGTCCACTGGTGCAGACATGGTAGGATTTTGCCTAACTTTAACTCCCATGGGCTAACAGAGTTCAACAAATATCCTACACTTCTTCCTAACAGACTGGGATCAAATTCCAGTGCTGCCATTTATTATTGACTGCCTATGAAGAATTCAACTCTTAGTAATTCAGTTTCTTCATTTATAAGATGGAAATTACAGAGAACTTACCTTTAGAAAGAAGAAAAAACAGCAATAACAACAAAAAAATTGCATTGTTCCTGGGATCTTAGAAAATATACTATCTCAATTCAGTTTATTTTAAAACTTCAGCTGAGAAATGAGAAATATTGCTTGGTTTCCTTGGGCAGTCCCTTGACCTCTGTATTCCTTAAATCCTGTTGTGTAAAATGAGGGAAAGATGCATATACACTGTGCAGTATTTTTATAGTGAGATTAAATGAGACACATCTAGTTAAAGTACTTTGAACAACTCTAGCCTCTTGCAAATACTGAAGATACAGGCCCTATCAAAATTATAATTGGCATTTATATAGCATATGTACCTATAGCTTTAGTAAAGATCTTACTGCTGAATTATGTCCATTAATTGACACTTTTTCTTCAATCATTCATTATTTTCTTAATTGAAATGAAATTGACATTTCATAAATTTCACCTTTTTAAAGTTTACAATTCAATGTTTTGTATATTCACAAAGTTGTGCAACCATAATCACTATCTAGTTCCAGAATATTTTCATTATTCCAGAAGAACCCGATACTCATTAAGCAATCACTCCCCATTTCCTCACCTCAGCCTCTGCAACTACTAATTTACTTTCTGTCTCTATGTATATGCTTATTCTGGACATTTCATATAAATGGAAACATGCACTATGTATCTATTTGTCTCTGGCTTCTTTCATTTAGCATAATGTTTTCTAGATTCATCCATATTATCATTATCCATAATTCATTCCTCTTTTATAATTGAATAATATTCCATTGTAGAGATATACACAATTCGTTTATGTATTCATCTATTGATGAACAGTTGGGCTGTTCCAGCTTTTTTGTTATTCTGCACAAAGTTGCTGTGTTAATTCATGTATATGTTTTGTGTGGACATATGTTTTCAATTCTCTTGTATATATACTGTTTCTTGTATATGTACTGTTTGTATATATAAAGCTGCCAGAATGCAATACACAAGAAATGGATTTACTTTTATAAAATGAATTTATTAAGTTACAAATTTACTCTTCTAAGGCCTTAAAAGGATCCAAATTAAGGCATTAATAAGAATATACCTTCACTCTAGAAAGGCCAGTCACTTCCAGTGTTTTTCTGTCACATGGGAAGGTACATGGTGACATCTGCTGGCTCTTTGTCCCCAGGTTTCATAACTTCCAGCTCCTGGCTCCAGTGGCCATCTGTCTGAGCTTCTGTGGGCCCTCACTTAACTTCTCCATGATAAACTCCAGATTTCATCTCTTAGCTTAGCATCTCCAAACATCTATGTCTTTCATTTCTCTGCTCTGCATGTTGGTTCTGAACTGTTTCCCTCACCATGAGCTACTTTAAGGAGTTCAGTGAAGTAATTTAGAATAACCTTAAATGGGTGTGGCCACAATTCTATGTAAATAATCTAATCAAAAGGTCCCATCCTAAACAATAGGGCTGCCCTCCCAGGACTGGATTATGATTAAAAGAACATGGCTTTTTGGGGGTGCATAACAATTGCAAACCAGCACACATCCCTTGGAGGAGAAAAGCTGGGTCATATGGTAACTTCATGTTTGACTTTTAGAGTTAAGTAATTTCAAAAGCAGTTATACTATTTCACATTCTCACTAGCAATGAATGAGGGCTTCAATGTCTCCATATTCTCACCAATATTTTGTTATTTTGTCTTTTTTGTATTATAGCCATCCCATTGTGGGTTTGACTTGCATTTGCCTTAATTAATGATGTTGAATATTTTTACGTTTCCATGTTGGTAATTTGTATATCTTGGAGGAAAATATATTCAAATAATTTGCCCATTCTAAATTTTATTTGGGTTGTCTTTTTATGGTCAAGTTGTAAGAGAATTCTTTATATATTCTGGATATAGGGCCTTATCAGATATATGATTTATAAATACTTTTCCCCATTCTGTGGGCTGTATTTTCATTTTCTATTTGGTGTCCTCTAAAACAAACATGCTTAGGGATTTTATCAATTTCTTTCTTTAGTTACTAGTGCCCTTGGTGTCACATCTCAGGAAACACAGTCTATTCTAAGGTCAAGAATATTTACACCTATTTCTGTAAGAGTTGTGAAGTTTTGGATCTTATTTTTAGGTCTTTGGTTCATTTTAAGTTAATTTTGCATATGATGTGAGATAGGGTCCATATGGATATTGAGGTTTCCCAGCACCCTATGTTGAAGAGACTATTCTTTCTCTCATTGAATTTTCTTGGCACCCTTGTAGAAAATCACTTAACCATAATAGTAATAGTTTATTTTTGTACTCTAACTTCTATTCCATTGAGTTATATGTCTATCCTTATTCCAGCATCAACCAAGTTTTGAAATTGGGAGCTGCAGTTCTTACAACTCTGTTCTTCTTTCTCAAGACTGTATTAACTATTCTCAATCTCTTACATTTCCATATACATTTTACAATCAGTTTTCAATGTTTTTTAAAAAAATCCAGTTGGGATTTTGATTGCATAGATCAATATGGAGAGTATTAACAACTTCACAATATTAAGCTTTCTGATCCATGAACTTGGGATTTCTTTTCATTTATTTAAGTCTTTAATTTTTTTCAATAACATGTTGTAGTTTTCAGTATACAGTTATTGAACTTCATTTCTAGGTATTTTATTCTTTTTTTATGTCTTCTCTACAATATCCACATAGTAAATCCAGGGTCCTGTTCCAAATAGCTGTTTCTAAGGCCAATGGTACTAAACTCTATGCATGCATTTTCTCATTTCATATTCAAATAACCTAACTAAATAGGCATACAATATATGTACATATTTTTTCTTTTGGGTCCTCAGCCAGACTTCAAGCCCTTCCAGTCCAGTGTCTATGACTGGTTGATGCCTGTGTCTCCAGAACGTAGCCTAGAAGCTAGACTCATGTTTTCAGCAGCTAAGGAAACTTCATCTCTAGTGCCCAGGGTTTTATTTTTGTTGCTGTTAATTAATTTCAATTTATACACATTATATACCCACTAAGCAAAATATTATCTTTCCCTTCTACGCCATCCTCTGGTAAACTTTAATCTACTTTTTATCTCTGTAAGTTTGCTATTTTTAGGTATCTCATATAAATGAACTCATATAATACTTGTCCTTATGTGACTTGCTTATTTCACTCAGCATAATGTTTAAAAGATTCATCCATTTGCTCCATGTCTCAAAATGTCATTTCTTTTCATGGCTAAAAAATATTTCATTGTGTGTTTGTACCACACTTAGTTTTTCCATTTGTTGGTGGACACTCGAGTTGTGTCTGCCTTTCAGCTCTTGTAAATAATGCTGCTATAAACACTGGTATACAAGTATCTCTTTGAGGCCCTGTTTTCACTTTC
Source organism: Myrmecophaga tridactyla (assembly GCA_004026745.1). Taxonomy (NCBI): domain Eukaryota; kingdom Metazoa; phylum Chordata; class Mammalia; order Pilosa; family Myrmecophagidae; genus Myrmecophaga; species Myrmecophaga tridactyla. The sequence goes on from PVIY010004363.1 coordinate 58,785, forward strand.
TTTGGATATATGCTAGCAAGTGGAACTGCCAGGTCATATGGTAATTTAACATTTTTGAGGAACTGTCATATTACTTGTCATAGTGTCTGATTTATTTTACATTCTGACTAACAATACACTGTAGTTTCAATGGGGAAGCAAATAATCCTATAGTACATCAGTCAGTGGAATAAGAATAATGTTTTAGTTTCTTAGCTGCTAAAATAAGTACCATGCAATGGATTGTTTAACAACAGGCATTTACTGACACACACTTTTGAAACTATGAGAAGTCCAAAATAAAGGCCTCAGCAACTCAATATTTTCTTCTCAAATACTGTGGCAATCTGTGTCTGGCTGCTAGTGACCCTTGGTCCTTGGCTTATTCATCACATGTAAATGCCCATAGCAGCTTCTTCTCTTTTCTCTTCCAGGTTCATTGACCTCCAGCTTCTTGCTTCACCTCTGCCTTCTTCATAAGTCCTCCAGATAAGGATTAAGACCCATCCTGACTGAGTTGTGCCACACTTAACTGAAGTATCTCATCAAAAGTTCTGATTTTGAATGGATTAAAATTCAGAACATGTTTCCCTGGGGAACATAACTCCAAGTTACTATTAGGTGACTTGGTAGCGCATGGAACTCCACAGATGGAAGAACACCCCAGTCCAGAGTCTCTTTTGCTATTTAATGGCTCAATGACCAATGATGCTTTTGGGGTCTGAGTACCCATTTGCTTATATCAACAGGAAATCAATCCATAATCTGTTCTTTTCCTAATGATATGTTATATCTAAATAATGTTTCCCTAAGAATTTACCTTACTTCCTATACTTTGACTTCCTTAGCTCATCATAGAATATATTCTTTCCTGTGTAGGAAAGAATCTGTGTTAAGACCATCTCAGTCAGAATCTCTTAGGAAATAATAAATGAGGAAATGAAAAAGGAAATAAGCTCTCTGATGCTTCATGGACCAGTATCATCCACAAGCATGCTGTGTCTGTCAGTGGACTTTACAGTGTCTCATGGACACTGACTATGCCAGACATCCATTGCATCATTTGTTCTGTTGGACACAGGGAATTGAATTAACATATGTGGAGAATGTCCTGCTCTTTAAGTGAAAACAACTCCTTACAGTTGAATTTTATTGATGTGAACCCTCAGTAGGACCATCTTTGTGTGTGCCGAAGAGAACATCTTAAGAGCAATTGAATCCTTTCTGTTATTTGGAGATGTTATTTTTATTCTGAAACTATTTGAGTAAGAAATATTTATGCACTTCCACTCTTTCTTTGGTGTATAAGATTCTGTTGAACACATATTATGGTCAGGCACTGGGAATATTAAGTTCAGAGATCACTTCTGCCAGCTATAAGCTAATTATCTAACTCAAAAGCTGTTATACAGTTCAGTATAACAGAAGATATGCAGTTGTGCTTCAATAAATGTAAGTGAAATGTGCCATAGGAAAGAAGATCAGGGGTTTCCTTGACTTAGGTGGACCTGATGTTCATGAAAACCCACAAACAGAGGGAAATTAGTATTGGTTCATGAAGAATGACCAGGGAATAAAGACAGGAGGTGTCCTTCCAGGTTGAGAGAATGGTATAAGCAAAATTATAGTGAGTGGAATATGTGGGGCATTCAGGAAATAGCAAGTCCTCCCTATGTTTGCAGGCACCTGAAAATGACCATAAGTGGCATATTCTGGCCACTCTATGGGTCTGAATTAAGTGTTGGAAGATAGAGGAAGGAAAGAACCATGATTGTATAACCTATAAATAAAAACAATGTAGATTGTGGTGGACAGACACTAGGGTACCCTCTGCATGTTCCTCACTTCCCAATAACCCTGCCCTTGTGTAGTCTGCCCCTTGAGCTGGGGTAGAACCTGCAAATCACCTCTAACCAATAAAATATGGAAGAGGTGATGAGAGATGCAGGATAATGTACATAATATTGTAGTATCTATCATGCTAGAGACTCTTTTTTGTTTGCTGGTTTTGTTTGCATGGAAGCAAGCTGCCATGTTGCTGGCAGCCTATATTGGGAGGCTCATATGGCAAGGAACTGCATTGTAGACTCTAAGAGCTGAGGGCAGCCTCTGGACAACAGCTAAGAAGAAATTTAAGCCCTCCTTTCTGCAACCATAAGGAGGTGAATTTTCTCCTGAGTGACCTAGGAGTGGAATCTTCCCCAACTGAGTATCAAATGATAATTCATCCCCAGCCCCCACCTTTATTGCAGTCACATGCGATTCTAAGCAGGAGGACCAGTTACACTGTGCTCTAACTCCTGATTCATGGAAATTAAGATAATAACTGTGCTTTTTTAATTGTAGTAAAATATACCTAACAGAAAATTAGTGTTTTAACCACTTTGAAGTGTACAATTTAGTGCCATTTAGTATATCGATGATGATGACAACCATCACCGCTATATAGTTCTAAAATGTTTTCATAAGCCCAAAAAGAAACCCTGTATCCATTAAGCAGCCACTCCCCATCATCATCCTCACCTCTGTCCTTGACAACCTCTGATTTGTTTTCTGTCTCTATGGATTTGCCTTTTCTGGATTTAAATATAAGTGGATTCATAAATATGTGGCTTTTTGCGTCTGTCTACTTTCACTTAGCATAATCTTTTCAAGGTTTATCAATGTGCTAGCATGTATAAGTAGTCCCCTCATTTTTTTGTCTGAATAATATGCCAGTTTATCAATATGATGCAGTTTGTTTATTCATTGGTTGATGGACATTTGATCTGTTTCCACCTTTGGCTATTGTGAATAGTGTGCTACTATGAAAATGCATGCTTAAGTTTTTGTTTGAATACACACTTTCAATATGTTTTGGTATCTAACCAGAAGTGGAATTGCTGGATCATTTGGTTATTTCATTTTTAACTTATTGAGGAACTGTGAAACTGTTTTCCACAGCAGCTCTGCCAGTATGCATTCTCATGAACAAGGTATGGTGATTGCAATTTCTTCACATCCTCAACAACACTTATTATTTTCCATTTTTATGTTATAGACATTTAGTAACTGTGAAGTGGTCTGGATTTGCATTTACTAATGACTAATGATGTTGAGCATCTTCGTGTATCTTCTTTGGGGAAAAGAATATTCAAGGTATTTGCCCGTTTATTATTTGAGTTGTCATTATGTTGTCTAGTTGCATATTGTTGTATTATAAATCATTCTGTATACTAGATAAAATATATAATTTGCAAGCAACTTATCAGTTTTGGATTGTCTTCACTCTCTTATACTGTCCTTTGATGTACAAAAGTTTATAACTTGATGGAATCCAACTGTATTAATCAGGGTTCTCTAGGGAAACAACCAACAGTAGATAACTGTAAATATGAGATTTTTTTATAAAAGTGTCTTATACAATTGTGGGAATGCATGAGTCCAAATTTTGTAGGGCACGCTGCAGTCTAGCATCAACTATGAAGGTGTTTGATTAATTCCACAGGAGAGACTGGCTAGCTGATGTAGAGATGAAAGCGCTCTCCTCTGACTGCTGAAATAATCACCTCACCCTTAAAAATCTTCAACTGATTGAATTAAATCAAACTGATTGTATTCTCTTATTGCAGAAGACAGTCCCCTCAGTCGATCTTAGATGTCACCAGCCATATTTGCAATGAACTGACTGATGATTTAATAAACCAGCCTTCTGGTTTATTAACCAGGCATGAAATGTTCTTGCAGTAATGGTTAGGCTAGTGTTTGACCAGATAGCTGGGTACCATCACCTGGCCAAATTGACACATGAAGTTAAACCATCACACCAACTTACTTATTTTTTCCTTAGTTGCTCATGTTTTCAGTGTCACATCTAAGTAAAAAACATTGTCAAACCATGAAGATTCCCCCCAAGTTTACTTCAAAGAGTTTTGTAGTTTTAGCTCCTATATTTAAGTAATTGATCCATTTTGAGTTCATTTCTGTAGATGTGTGAGGTAGGGGTCCAACTTCATTGTTTTACATGTTTATATCCAGTTTTACTACCACTGTTTGTTGAAGAGACTATTCTTTCCCTATTGAGTAGTCTTGGAACAGTCGTTGAAAATCAATTGATCATATATGTAAGGGTTTATTTTTGCACTCTCAATTCTATTCCACTGACCTATATATCTACATTTCAGCACCACATGGTTTTAATTACTGTACTCGATAGTAGATTTTAAAATTGGGAAGTGTGAGTTCTCCAGCTTTATTTTTCTTTTGCAATAATTTTTGGCTATTTAGGGTTGCACGAAATTCCATATGAAATTTAGCAGCAGGTTTTCAGTTTGGCAGAAAAACTTTGATAGAGATTGCATTAAATCTATAGATTGCTTTGGGGAGTAGCACCATTTTAACAATATTACATCTTCCAATTCATATGCATGGTATGTTTTCATTTATTTAGGTCATCCTTAATTTCTTTCACCAACTTCTTGTAGTTTTCAGTGTGCAAGACTTGCATCTTCTTGATTAAATTTATTCCTACAAAATTATTTTTTTGCTATTGTAAATTGAATTATTTTTCTTAATTTCATTTTTGAATTCTTCATGGATGGTATATAGAAACACAAATGATTTTTGTATCTTAATCTTGTGTTTGACCAAGTATGTTTACTAGCTCTAGTAGCATTTTACGGATCCTTTAGCATTTTCTACATACATGATTATGAATAAAGATGGTTTTATTTCCATCTTTCCAATTTGGATGCCTTTATTTCTTTTTCTTGCCTGGTTGCTCTGGCTAGAACTGTTCTGCAATTTTGAATAGAAACAGTGAAAGTGGACATCCTTGCCTTGTTTATGACCTTTTTAGGGGGGAAGGTATTCAGTCTTTCATCATTGAGTATGATGTTAGTTTTGTTTTTTTCATAAATATTCTTACTCATAATGATGAAGTTCCCAATCCATTCCTAAATTGTTGAGTGTTTCAAACAGGAAAATATAATAATTTTGTCTAGTGCTTTTTCTGCATCAGTTGAAATGATGATGTGGAGGTTTCCTACATTTTATTAATGTGGTTTATTACTTTGATTGATTTTTGTATTTTTAAGCAGCCGTGCATTCTTAGGATAAATCCCACTTGGTCATGATGTATAATCCTGTTAATTTGTTGTGCTACTATTTTGCTGAGGATTTTTGTATATTTTTACATAAAGGATATTGGTCAATAGTTTTGTTTACTTGTTATTTCTTTGTCTGACTTTGGAAACAGAGTAATTAAGGGTGTATAGAATAACTTAGGCAGTGCCCCCAGTCCTCTATTTTTTGGAAGAGTTTGAGAAACATTGGTGTTAATTTTTCTTTAAATGTTTCCTAGGATTCACCAGTGATGCCATCTGGTCCTGATCTTTGTTGGGAGGTTTTTAATTACTGATTCAATTTTTTTTTTACTTGTAGAAATCTGTTGAGATTTTCTATTCTTTTTGAATCACTTTTGGTAGTTTGTGTGTTTCTAGGCATTTTTTACATTTCATCTGGGTTACCTAGTTGGTAATCAATTTGTTGGTGTAAGTTAATCACAGTATTCTTCTATCCTTTTTATTTCTGTTACGCCAGTAGCAATGTCCTCACTTACATTTATGATTTAGGTAATTTGAGCCCCCTCTCTCTCTCTCTTTTTGTCTTAGGTAGTCTAGCTAAAGATTTGTATATAATTTTTAAAATCTTTTCATAAAACCAACATTGGTATTATTGATTTTTTCTACTGCCTTTCTATTTGCTGTTTAATTTATCTCTGTTCTAATCTTTATTATTTCCTTCCTCTACCATTTTTGAGTTTAGTTTACTCTCCCTTTTTTTAAATACTGAAGGTATAAAGTTAGATTACTGGTTTGAGATCTTTCTTCTTCCTTAAGGTAGGCATTTACAACTGAACATTTCCCTCTGAGCACTGCTTTTGCTGCATATCATAAATTTTAGGATGCTGTGTTTCCTTTTTAATTTACTGCAGTATTTTCTGATATCCGTGTGATTTTTTTCTTTGACCCATTGGTTTTTTAAGAGGATGTGGTTTAATTTCCATGTATTTGTGGATTTTTTAGTTTATTTTCTGTTCTTGATATCTAGTTTCATTCCATTCTGATTGGAGAAGGTATTTTACGTAGTTAGGGCTTTTACTGTTTATTGAGATTCATTTTTGTGTCTTAATGCATGGTCTTCCCTAGAGAATGTTCTATGTATGCTTTAGAAAAATGCATATTCTTCTCTTGTTGGATTTTTCTGTGAATGTCTGTTAAGTCAGGTTGATTCAAGTCCTTTATTTCCTTATTGATCTTCTGTATAGATTTTCTATTTTTTTTTTTTCAAATTTGCATATGGGCAGGAGGCACCAGGGATCGAACTCCAGACCTCCAGCATGGCAGGTCGGAGCTCTGCCTGCTGAGCCGCGGCAGCCGCCCAGTTTTTCTATTTTTGAAGATGGCAAATTAAAGTCTCCATTATTATACAGCATTGTTTTTCTCCCTGTATCTGTCAATTTTTGCTCCAAAAATTTTGGGGATCTGCTGCTGGGTGTATATATGTGTTTATAATTCTAATATATTCTTGATGGATTGACTCTTACCCATATATAATATCCTTCTTTGTCTCCTGTAACGATTTTTGTCTTAAAGTCTATTTTGTCTGGCCACTCCAGTTCTCTTTTTGTTACTATTTCCATCCAACATCTTTTTCCATTCTTTCATTTTTAATCTGTTTGTGCCTTCGAATCTAAAGTGGGGCTTTTCAAGAGCATATGTTGGATAAAGTTTTATTATCCATTCTGCCAATCTCTGACTTTTAATGGGAGGATGTAATTCATTTTTATTTAAAGTACCTACTGTTTGGCTCCTAGCCCATGCACCCCCCACCAAAAAAATCTCTAAAGTAACTACTGATAAATAAAAACTTGCTTTTCTGCCATTTTGCTATTTTATTTCTCGTATGATATACTTTTTTATTCCTGAATTCCTCCACTTCAAATACAAAGCAATGTGTTTGATTTTTTGTAGTCAATCATTTTTATTCCCTTCTCATTTGATTTCCTGTATGTTTTTCTATATTTTCTTAGTGATTATCTGGGCAACCACAATTAACTCCTCAAACTTATACTGATCTAGTTTGAATTAATGCCAAGTTAGGTTCAACAGCATTCAGAGCTTGTGTTCCTGTTCAGCACCGTTCCTCTCCCTTTATTGTCACAGTTGTATGTTCATGCATCATGTGCTCATTAACATAGAGGTATAATTATTATTTTATGAATTTATTTTTAAATCATATAAGGAAAATAGTTACAACCTAAAACACAGTAATGTTAGCTTTTATATGGACCTATATAGTTCCTTTTATGGCTGTTCTTTATTTCTTCATATGCATTCAATTTACAAATTTTCCTTCCATATGAAAAAAAGTGTGCTTTCTTTCAAGTCACAAAATTTGTTATGCAACAATAGAAAACCAATGCATGGCCTCCCACTATACAATTCTTTGCTAAGAAGACATCGGCTGCTATGACTACTAGCTTCTCCTCTATCTTATTTGTCTTCTTGATTAGCAGGAGTTCTGACCAGGATGGTTCCAGAAGGAAATTTCTCCTGAGATTCTTTTCAGTTTTTAGCCTAAAACACAGCCAGGTGCTTTGAAAATGGATGTTAGAAATCTTAGCTCTTCCTGAATTCATGGTGCAGGAGCACGGGTCTAAGTCCGTGTTCAGGGAGTTCCAGTACCTCCTTAAATTTGTGGTGTGAGCTGTGGCCCAACGCTCCACCACAGTATTCACTGAACACAGATCTCCTGGCCCACTCTTAGTATCATTTTAAAAATTTCATTCACAAATTTATTTTTTTACCTTATTCTCATAAATATAACATAAATAAACAACATTTTCCCATTTTAACCATTTTTAAATGTTTCATTCAGTGAGTTTAATTGCAGTCACAGTGTTGTGCAACCAACAGCACTATCTTCTCCCAAAACACTTTAATCATCTGAAACAGAAGCTCTGAACCCATTAAGCAATAACTCCTCCATTCTCCCAGACCCTTGTAACCTCCAGTGTACTTTATGTACTTGCCTTATTTAGCTGTTTTCTGTTAAGTGGAATTGTGCAGTATTTGTCCATTTGTGCTTCATTTATTTCACTTAGTATAATGTTTTTAACATATATACACATGTAGCATGTATCTGACTTCCTTCTTTTTTGGCTAAATAATATTTCATCATATGTTTATACCACATTTTGTTAATCCTTTCATCCACCAATGGACAGTTGGATTGCTTCTATCTTTTGTCTTGTATCATTTTAATTGCTTTCACCATCAGAGGAAAGGTAAGAGTTGCTAGATTGTGTTCTTTAGATTTCTCAAATATACATATCCCTTAAGTCCATCACAGTGAGAATTTACAATCATCTAGTTGAGAGTGCAAAAGAAATACCCTAAAAGGGTATGGTTTAGGCATTCAATGTTATCGGTTTCAAATTATTTCATTAGTGTGATAAATCACAAAGAGGTCATTTTTCTCTATCAGAGGCCATTCCTCCAAATTCTTGTCACTCTGGTTTGCTGTTATTTTACAGTATTTCTTTAAAATTAATTCTGCTTTCATTATTTACTACTGGAACAATTTCTTTGGTTTCTTATAAGTGGTTAGAAAAGCAGCGACTTGCCTGAATTCAGCTTTAGATGGAAACTATTGAATTCTGAACTGAATCCCTTGCTCAGAAGCTGAACCTGCTGGAATTTGAGAACAAGCAGAGTGTGGGAGAGGACAACCAGCCTGGAACCAAACAGTCAGGTCCCTGATCCTAGCTGTTCTTAGAAACTCTGAATTTGCATGTGTGACTTAATGTCTGAGTTTAAAACAGCTAAATAAGGCAAGTACATAAAGTACACTGGAGGTTACAAGGGTCTGGGAGAATGGAGGAGTTTCTTCATTTATAAAGTGGGGATGATAATGATTATGACTGACTGATAAATAAACTCTTGTCTGAATACTCCACAGCAATGATGTGATGTTTCAAATATGTGCAGAAGTGCTTTGAAAGTTATCAAGGGGCACCTCACTGAGAGCAACCCCCTAAATTTTCTTCCCATAGGATCTTGGCAGTTGAAACAAATGGAACTCTTTTCTTTCTGCAGTTTGTCAGAAATGGACAGACAAACTGAACTCTCATTGAAGTGTACACCCAGAGCTGGCTCCTCGGTAGCGGATTGCACACGGGAAGCTTCACTTCCCATTTGGGTGAAATTACAGTGAAGTTCAAACTAGTGAGCCTCATGCCTGCTCACGCCTCCCAAGGGGATGATGTTATGGCCTCCAATCCCAGGGATGTCTGTGAACTAGCACTGAGGATAATAAACCCACCAATACTGTCCCTTTACCATGGCCCCTTAGTGAGGATATAGGAGAAAGCTGTTAAATTCTTTCATCTCTGAACAAATTTGCCCAATTCCAGAACAACATGCTTCCCAAACCCCCAATGTCCAGCCCCACCCCATGCACACACACATATTAGCATCTCTCTCATGAATTTCTTCTTGACCCCTCTTTCTTCCCTCTTTGTATATTAACCTAATGAAGTACTTTCCATGCTTTGGCCCAGCCTGGTGTGTGTGTGAGTGTGGTGTGTGTGTGTGAGGGCACATGTATGCGTTCAACCTCTCCCTCAGTGCCCTGCTGCACTTTGCAGTGATCCCCAAACTTCTCCAAAGCCACTGACTCAATATTTAATAGGTAGAAGCCTGACAGACAGTTTTTTGCACCTAAATTAAACATCTGTTGGGAAAGTTATAATAAGAGTGATCCCCATTATACACATATCCCCAAAGTGATGTGTCCAACAGAAAAAATCAGCAAGAAGAAGGCACTTTGTTTTTCAATAACAGAAACTAATTTTTATATATAATAACTGGTCAAACTGGGGCAGTAGGAAGGCACCGTGCTTTTCTGCAAAGTTCTGCTTCCAAGATAATGGCTAGGAGGAATGGCGGGCAGGGGAAGACAAGGGTTCTGGTATATACAACATCTCTCCAGTGTGGGGTTAACAGAGTCCATGTCCTAGGATTCTGCCTGGTTTCATCCTTCATCTGTCATAGAGGACTTGCGCTTCCAGTTTCTTCCAGAAGACAGGCAAGGAGCCCCAAGGTGACCAGCAGCTCCTTGAAGGCTTAGCCAGAAATCCAGGGTGGGGATGACTGATGGAGAGAAGTAGGGAGCACAGAAGCTCTGCAAGCAGTGCTGAAGTCCACATTGAAGAAGAGGTGAAGGGGAGCACAGGTGATTCCTTGGGGGTGGGAGGTGATGCCTTTGTGACTAGCAGAGATGTACTTGAAGGGGGGGTTTGCGTGCTGAGAACTGTGGGGAGGGCAGCCCTGGGAGGTGTTGCAGCTGTGACGTGGACTACAGGGGCTACAACCTCCTATTTTCAGGGTCTCAGAGTGGGTTGAACCTGGGGTTACAGAAGTGGTGGCAGAAGGTGCAGAAGCAGGAGGGTGGGGCATTGGGGGACCATCATTTCTAACAAAATACATTGCTTGGAGGGGCAGGGTTTGGACAGGGATCTGAGGGATGGGCAGGCCTGTGGGCTGCAGAGGAAGGAGGTGACATGGTGGTGTCAGTGTCTCATGTTGGAGAAGAATGGGTGTCAGACACATGAAAGCTGCTGTGGTCTGGGGTCTCTGTGGGTGGCTGTGGGGCCCTGGCTCTCAGCAGCCAAGGAAGCCAGCAGGCTGGATGAGTCCAGTGGCAAGGTGGCCCCCCTGATGCTGCTCCCAGGCACTGTAAGAAGGCCGGAGGTCCCAGGAGTGCTGCATCTTTGCCCACCTCTCCAGAGGAGGACCTGTGCCCCAGGCTGGCGCTGTCCCTGTAGCAGGTTGGGCAGCAGGCAGGAAACGCTGGACGTTGGGCTTGGGGACAGTCTTCTCCCACCAGGCAGTCTCTCTCCCAAAGCGCAGTCTCCTCTTCAGAAGCCCAGGTCTGGGCACAAAGGTAGGGGTCACTCCATTTCTCACCACAGGCTTGAAGGCAGACCGCCTGGTCTCGGGGCTGGACTTCCTTCTCTTGTCTTCAGGAATCTCAAACCAGAGCGGCTCGTCAAACTTCTTCTTTCCTTTGTTGCACTGGCTGAGGGCCTTCATCACAGTCTCCCTGGCACAGGGATCTGGGGGCTCCTCGGGGGGTGGGCGAATGGTAAAGCCGCTCCCTCTGCTCCCAGGAGGGGCGATTTTGACGGTGACCGGGCTCCTGAACCGTCTGTAGTTTCGGCCATCCCACAGCCACCACTCCTTGTCAGTGTCCCATGCGCAGGACGGATCCGACCCCGAGATGGTCTGCGAGGGCAGCTTGTTAGGAAAGCGCCTCCAAGTCTCTGTAACCAACACCCTGCGGAGATTGACGGGCTCCCATTCAGGTGGGATCTGGGGCAGGGGTCGGGTGCGCACCCAGCGCTCATCGGGGACGCGCAGAACCGGGCGCTGAGCCGGGGCGAGTTGGCTGTGGGCGGGCCTGGGCGGCGGGGACGGGCGCTTCGGGGCCGGAGGTGGTGGCGCGGGCTGGGGCGCTCCCAGGTAGCTGCCCAGATAGTTGCCCATGACAGCGGCGGGGCGGGGCGGTTCCCTGAGCAGGGATTCCGCTTCCAGAAGTTTGGAGTCTGCGGACACAGCCGGAGGCGAAGCGAGCAGGACTCCAGCGACCGTTGGCCTTAGGGTCCACGGACAGCGCACGGGGCGTGTGGGCGCCCGGAACCTTCAGGCCATGAGGTCCGCGCGCCAGGCCAGCGCCCCGCGGACATCCGGATATCTTGGGGGCAGCAACTGTTCAGGGTCGCCCCCGGAATCAGTGGGCAAGGGTACCTCAAGGCTCTGCTCTTGCCACTGCTGTCCCAGGTGTTTGGATTCCGGAGAGACAGGCCTAGGAATGGCCTCTGCTTTGGTACTTGACACTCAGTATAAGAAAATAGAAGTGTCTCTACCAGGTCATAAAAGTTGTAGGTAGCATTTGTGGAACAGCTTTCTCTTTCATTATTGTAAATATGAGTTTAACATGCCTGGAATTGCTTTTAAGAAAAGAGAAACACTTAATTTACTTTTATAAGTAAATGGGTTGTGAATTTCATTTTCTACAATGGGCATTGTTGCCACTTGTTGCAATTAAGCTCTTTATGAAAGTCATCCACTGTTTCCCTACCAGCAATGTTAATTTCACGTGGACTCTCATTCTTTTATAACTTTATATATATATATATATTAGTGACATATATACAACACAGAAATTGCCCCTTTTAGCCACTTTCAAGTTTTTTGATACAATGGTGCTAATTACATTCACGATATTGTGCTACCATCACCAACATCCATTGTAGAATTTCCCAGTGAGCACCAGATTCGGGTAGGGCAGGTGGACCCCTGGAGGGCAATATGAGAACAATCAGTTAATTAAAGCTTGCATTTCTGGATCACTCACCTTTTGTAGGGCGTTCTCAAAGTTTTATCTCAATTATCATGGTTCATTCTCTGGGAGTTGGGTTCTACTGGTATTCCCTTTTTACAGATGAGGAAATTGAGGCACACGGGAAATGATGACGGTCGGGGTGGGTTGCTGAGAGCCAGAGTGGAGACTCCGGAGCCAGGGTTCTTCAACCATTTGACTTAGAGCTCCAGGCCTCTGGCCCTTTGGTAGGAGATGTGTTTCTTGTCTTTTGTTTTCTCTTTGTGCACATTAACCTCACAAGATGATTTCCTCATTTTGGCCAAGCCTGGTGCATGTGCCTGTGTGTGTGTGTATCTGTGTGTATGTGTGTGTGTTCTGGTCATGCTTTCCAAGTTCTGTTTCACCCTCTGTGTGTAGCATTTGATGGTCCAGGCACTTGAATTCATTATCCCAGGTCATTATCTAAAAGCAATGAAAATGGGAGCGTGGAAATGTGGCAAAAGTGGCCTGAGGTGCTATAATTCACAAGAGACTGAAGCAGAATTCAAACCTAGTAGAGGAGTCAGGCCCCAGACTCCTACTGCCTCTCTGGTGATTCTCTAACACTGGAGAATCCCCTAGGGGCTATTAGAATGCAGATTGCTACCCACACCCCTGCCCCCAGCATTTCCTGTTCAGTAGCATGAGTGACTCATTGATTGCCAAACGTTATTTTGTGATTTATTGTTCTTCCAAAGGGCAAGAATGTGCATTCCTAACAAGTTCTAGTATCTGCTGCTGCTGCTGCTGGTCCTGGAGCCACACTGACACCCATAGCACCACATACGATATCTCTATGTTTGAATGATCTGGGAAAGGCTTCCTGCCCCGACCCGTGCACTGCTCAGGTCTGTAAGGAAGTCACGGACTTCCTTGGAATACTTCCGTGAAGTGCTGTGTCCCTGCCAGGGGAAGGACCATGACTTTAGCCCGGGGTAGATGCCACCCTTCAGGTTTGCCCACTGGCAATCCAGGAGATGTTGGCAAGCAGATAGAATGAGAAAGAGTATTAAACCACCTGAGCTTTTATCAGGGGAAGTTGCCCTTTAGTGGAAAGGCGATGGGGGAAAAGACAGCTCATTCAGCTTGAGGTTTGCCTGTGACTGCCTCCTCCTAAAGACCACACCTGCTTAAATACTCACCAGCAATCAGTGTGTCCTGACTTGGCATTGCCTTTCTTGATTCCTTAACCATATAAGTGGGCCACTTTCGGTGTGGGAATGAGTCTATTGAAAAGTCACATTCATGGCCACCTTCACCAAGGGTAGGGTCGAATGCAGGTGGCCACAAAAGCTTGTGGCTATGCAACTTGAGGCAGCATGCCTGTAATGAAAAGCAGGTGCATCTGGATGCGGTCTGAGTCTCCTGGAGTGGAGAACCATCAGCATAAACAAAGAGGACAGGAGGGGCAGGAAGAATAAGAACCCGAGCACATAGTGGAGCCAGAACAGCATGTTTTCTGATAAATGGGGGTTTCCACCAACAATTTTCATTCTTTCCCCGATATAATCTATGCGAGGAAAATGTGCTAATTTATCTAAAGGAGTATTGTAGAAACTTTAGGTCAAGAATAATTTTAATTTTCTATACATTAAAACAATCATCCAGAGAAACCTTTTGTGATTTTTAGCTGTTGTGGTTAAATCAATCAAGTAACAGGTTATTAAAATTCCAAGAAAAGTTTGAAATTCATGAGTCAGAGTGGGATTTGGAACTATGTTGAGTAATCAAACTCAAATGGATATTGTACGATTTGAGATACTGTATCAAATTAGATTTATTCCCAGTCTGCTTTCTATGCAACTATAACTGTATATTTTCATGCACGGTCTGAACAATAAAGTAGAAAGTGCCTTATGAAATTTTCAGATAAAACCAATTTGGCTGTGATGGCTGATACTTTGGAGAACTGAGCTGACTTTCACAATGCCCAGAGACAAAGCAGCACAGGGTGAAATCAGGAGAAATGCCATATAACAGGGCTCATTATGGATGGTTGCCCTTTGGAAGAACAATAAATCACAAAATAACGTTTGGCAATCAATGAGTCACTCATACTCTGAAAGAAAAGAAAGATCTGTGGGTCATGGCTGGTCAGAAGCCACACTGTAGGCTTTGGTTGTTGAACCTCAGTTGATGATAATGATGGGCTTGATTTGGGAAGTCAACCATTTTACCACTCACTGCCTCTGACCCAGGAGGTCTCAACTCTGGTTGGGCTCTTGTCAAGGTGGAATGGGTTCCCCGGTGAGCAACCTGTGAGATCGAGTTCAGCATGCAAAGAGCTTATTAAGGAGCCCCCTTCTGCAAGTCCTGTGGAAGGTCAGTGAAGAAGCCTGGTTGGGCAGAGGGCAAGGTAGACAGGCAAAGGGGATTTGGGGCGAATAACAAAGAATTCTAGAGCTAGACTCACCCCTAAGAGCTCTCCTGAGTTGGGTCACAATGGCCAGCAGGCCTTTACACTGGGCAACAGGACTCCATCGAGGTGGGCTTCCAGGGTCCACCACATCATTTAAACCCTTCCACCTTTCAAAGCTGGGATGAACTTTGTCAAATCCAAATGCCACAATGTCTGCAGCAGCTTACTGCTTGTGTGTGTGTGTGTGTGTGTGTGTGTGTGTGTTGCTTGTTTTTAATTTTTCTTGATTCATTTGTGAATGTTATATCCATTTCACTAGGTTTTCTCTCTTCATTGGGGATACTGAATTTCAGTTTTGTTGTTTTCTTATTTGTTTCTCCCTCCCTGGAGACGAAGGCTGAGTTTTGTCTGTTGTGTATTCTGTTCATCCAGGACAGGCTATGGCAGTGTGTGGTGCTGCTCATTAAAGTGCTTGCCTTTGGGGCCTGTGCTCTGTTTCTTTGTGCTTCTCTCCTCTGCCCCTGACACTCCAGACATTTTGTGGGCAGCTCCAGGCACATGTGTGAAGTCGACTTGTCACTCTAACTAATAGTTCAGTAGGGGATGGATGAGCACAGATGCACCTTGCAAGGGCAGGTGACTTAGCCCAGCCTTGAGAAAAGAGTCCTGTGACATATTGATGGCTTCTTGCTGTGGAAGATTTTATCATTATCTCTGAAATGCCTGCATAATGGGAAGACAGATTTGATTAATCAGCCATAAGAAGCAAAGCCAATGAATATTAGCAGGGGCACCCTTCAGATTTGGTGAAGATAAAGCCCCCTGCACTTCCTCCAGCACTTGGCTGGATTGAATCACATTTAGCCAGGTGATGTGCTGCCAAGCTGGGGTTCTCAGACACATTTTCAGTAAAATAAATGTCTCTTTTCAGAACTAGGGAGCCGACTCTTGCTTTTACCTGGATAAAGGGGGTTGCAGTACATAATTTGCATTTTTCCCACAGAGATTTAAGGTAGGGGGTATTCTGGCTTTTGGTAATTTACAGCATAGGGACTAAGTGGGACAAAGAATTGCACAGCTCTTTCTCCACCATGGCCTGCCCCCAGAGCCACTTCCCCTGATTCCATTGCTCATTTCTTCTCAGGAAGCCAAAGGATTTCAGTCTTCTGAAGCTCATTCTCTTTTGCACTGGATTTGGGGCCTCACCTTTACTACCTGCAGGCAAGGCAAATGCATGCCTTTCTGGCTATTGTGAGAATTAAAAGAAGCATGGAGTGAAGCCTGCTGCACGCCCTGCACTGCGGAGCTCAGCAGCTATTGCTCTTTACCTTCTTTGGCTTTGCTGGAGATGCTAGTGTGCCTGATGTTTGCAGCCACAGCATATCCCAAAGCAATTTTTATGCCAAAGGCTCTTTCCCCTGAAAGGAAGAGGCCAAGGACTCTGTGACGTCAGCCAGAAATACCAACTTCAAGAAAGCAAAGACCAGGGACATACATAACTTCATCTGTAAATTGAGCATGTACCAAAGTTTTCTTTATCAACTTGTTAGTCCCACTTCTTCCTTCTCTCTACCACCAGGTGGGCACATCTGCACAGGCCTCCATGGGGGCTGCCTTGTGGAGAGCCACATTCACGTATGTACTCCTCTGTATTATGGGTTTCCAACCCCTGCCCCAGGACACACCTCACATTCTATATGTGGGGATGAGCCAGGAATCTCACTGAGCAGCACTGTCCTGTCCAACCACAAGAACCTCTGCATCCTTCCTACTCACCTGTCTGTCCTTCCGACTGGCCTTCCCATGCCCCGGTTGCAAGGACTAAATAAATATACATAAGGCACACAGGGTTTCAAAAGTTGCTAACTTGTGGCCCATCCAATTATAGAAAACTCTCTGCTGTATAGCACCTATTAAACAGAGCTTTCTAATAATGAAGTCTTCTGCTTAGCAGCCAAGCAAGAATAATTGATGTTTAAATGATAACCCAAGGCACCATGAGACTCTGAAGTGCCTTCTGAATTATCCAGGCGAGATTAATATTCTCACAATGTCCCTTCAATTCATTTTTATAGAAGAGCACAAAGAGTAGAGAATAAAGATTAATTGAAAGACTCCTTAGGAAACAAGGATGATGTTAATTATTAGCTTTGGAGAATTAAAACTGGAGAAGAGGCTTTAGAAAAAAATTCATCTCTCTCCCTCAGTTTACAGAAGGAACAATAGCAGCCACCATTTACACTAGTTAAAAAATAAAGTCAGATTTCTTCATTAACGGCGATTCACACATGTTCCAGTGTAATTCTTCATGATAGACATTGGAGGGAGGCAAAGTTTGCCCTTGGTGTGTTTTTGGTCCTCTTTCCTTTTATTGTTATTTCTCTCCCTTTTCAGTGGTTGCCCCCTTGGATGGAAATATCAACTGGTACATCCTTTACTTTCATAGAATCGGTAAATAGAATACGGCGGGCAAGGATGCAGACTTGAGAGCTAGGCTCCTTAGCTTTCTAGCTGTGTGGCCTCGGGTGAGTTATTTTACCCCTTTGGGGTTCAGAGGGTTTTTAGAAGGATGAAATAACTCAGTGTTCATAAAGTGCTTAGAATGGCATGTAGCCTAGACCACGTGCTGGACTCTAGTGTTCCATAAATGCAAAATGTCACACTGACAAATGTTTGCTCTCAAAACAGGAGGCTAGCGAGAAGAATTTCACATTATCTAATCCCTCACTTCTGGTGTGAATCCTGGCTTCAGCGGAGAGGAGATGTGCAAGGTTGCCTTTGTCGACCACACCCAACAGCACTACGCGAGTGATCTAAAGGTGAGACCTGGGGGTGATTAAGGTGTAATGGTCAGTTTTGCCGAGAAGAGTTAAGAATTAGTGAAAGGGATCACAAGTGTGGGAAAGTAGTTTACTGATATTTTCCTGCTTGACAATCCTTTAAGAGACACCAATCAATCCATACAATCAATATGTGTTTGGATGCACTGCCATAACTGTCCTCCTTTTATTTGGTTCATGAAAATATGATCCATTCAAGAACACAGTCATTCTGGTAGGCTCATCTGGCAATTTTCTTTGAGGGGGGATTTGGATGGATGAATGCCATTTTGGGGGAATTCTCCTTGTCCTTGTGATGATTGAATACATGGTCCAGCAGAATTTATGAGTCATTAAAATTCCAGGAGATATGGCAGTTATGCATGCATTTGTTACCTCTATTCGCCTGGGAGACACTACCAATAATTGGCAACTTGATATGCTATTTAGAAAGGGTCTAAACAGTTTCATTTAGGACCTTGTGGTTTGGAGTTTACAATGCCCAGAACTCTCATAAAAAGGCCCTTTTCCATATTTATAGTGAAAGTCCTTGATGACTGCAGTTCTTTAAGTGGGTGCCTTCATCATTGTCCCATAGGAACAAGGTTTGTAGAAGACAAACCCACCCATGCCAGGGCACACCACGGAGCCTGAGGGGCAATGCAGCCTCATACCCACATCCCGCCACATGCACTCTTTATACACCATGTCATATATTTCTATAATAATTCTTATAACTACGTCACATATTTCTACAATAATTCTACTTGCTGTCACTCCTTTGAGAAGCCATCCATTCTCCACACTGCAGCCAAAAGTATATTTGCAGGAAGCAGAGATAATGCATGCACTGCCATTAAAGAATACTTGGGCCAGGTCTAATACTTGATGACGGTTGGCTGTTATTATTAGCATCTATCCATTTTTATTTAGCTTTTATTTAACCAAACATATGCCCTACCATCCTTCCTAGCAGTATTCTCCTTGAAGACATCTTATATATATATGATTCGATTTTTGGACCTCTGTGATTTGTATTTGGACCCACTAAACAAATGTGTTTTCTTTGTTTAATGAGGAGGTTTGAATAGAAGTTACCCATGGTTCCTTACAGCCCTAAGAGTCTGTAACTTTGTATCCTCCTTGTAAACTTCCAATTCCACGTGTATCCTCCTTGTAAACTTCCAATTCCACGTAGATGTGAAATATAAACCTGAACAAGATGCAGTGGCCCAGCCTGGGATTTAAAGAGAGCTACCTAGGTGCTGGATTGCGTCATTGCTAATAGGGGCTCTCCGGGAATTCAGAGACCAGGAGATCTTTGTAGGGACATTCGTGAGAGGTCGTTCTTAAGGCGCCGGTGTGAGGACAGGCTCGGCTCACCTTCCTGAGGAAAGCAGTTCTACATACAGGTGTTGTTGCGTTTCCACTGGGAACCTATGGGTGTGACCCTTTCCCTGTTTGGATATTGCCAGAGGCATAATCTGATTTTGGAGGTTCAGTTTCTTCAAGGGACCTTTTCTCACATCTCCAAAGGGAAGGTTTTCCTTCCAGAAAGTTAGCTGGGCTCCCTTTCTATTTCTTGCCCAATACTTTTTATTTTACTTCGACGAAGAGCAAATAAAAACGATCTTTGAAGTTTTCCCTTCTAAACCATCAAGATAAAGCAGAGAGTATAGGAGCACTAACAATGCACATAAAATATTGCACTGATGAAACCATAAGTGTGGAGGACTGGCTGACAGGCTGAGTCTGTTTCCTCATTTGGTGGGGCTCTCTCTTTCCTATATCCCCTGACTATGAGTGGACAATGCCAAGCAGATTGTGTGGTTCTAAGAGAATGTCTCTCATGCCAACAGTGCTGCGAACACTGCGACTCTCCTGCATTCAGGAGCACAAATATGCACTGTTCTTCCTTTCGCAGGTCAAGGTCTGGGACAAATGAGAATAAAGAAAATCTTTAGAAAGTATTTTCATTGCACAGTCCCTAGAAGATTACGTGACATCATTGCTTTATGCCTCAGTGACGTGGATCCAAATGTTTCACATAGTAGCTGAGAAGCACCTTGTAATAGCTAATGATTTGTATTACTACCAAATGCATATTCAGTTCAGTCCAAACATGCATGATAGTTTGACTGCAAAGCATCAGCTAGGTGGACTTGAAAGCTGAAATTGTGGATAGCTTCATTTTATCAAAAAAAAAAAAATTCCCGAAGATTTAATGAACTGTTTTAAATGTTAAAATTGTTCAGGCTTTAAATAATTTTGTTTTCTATAATTCCTTTTGCTTTTATTATTAATAGGCTTTTTTAAGAATAGTTTTAGGTTTACAGAAAAATTAATCAGCATGTAGAGAGATTTCCTGTACCCTTTGTCTCCTCACCCCGCAACCCTCTGCCAGACACTCAGAGTTCCTCCTATTATTAATATCTTAAATTAGTATGGTACTTTTATTACAATTAATGAACCAACATTGATACATTGTTAAGTCAAGTCCATACTTTACTAATCTTTCCTTAGTTTTTACCTAATATCTTTTTTCTGTCCCAGGATCACGTCCAGCATATCACATTACATTGAGTCATCAATTCTCCTTAGGCTGCAGTTGGCCATCGAGTTTCTCAGACTTTCCTTGTTTAACGCAAACTAGGCAGGAATATTGTGGGATGTGCCTCTATTGGGATTTGTGAGATGTTTTCCCTGTGATTAGCTGGGGTTATCTTTTGAAAGGAAGACCAAGAGGCACAGTGCCATTTCCATCACACCACATCAAGGGCACCTATCTCACCATGACTTACCACCACAGAGGTTCACGTTGAGCCCTTGACGGAGGTTGTGTTTGATAAGTTATAGCATTTTACATCATTTGTTGCTTAAAATGGTCCAGATGTGGCCATTGGGAGCTCTTCCATTTGGCTTCTGTGTCCCATAAACATTCGCTCTCTTTTTTTTTTTAAAGCACTTACTTCCTTTCTGGCACTACAAGATGCTCATCTTGTATATTTCCTTCCCCAGTTCTAAGACCAGCCATTTCTCTAAAGCGCCTGTTCCTTTTATTTGAGAATGATATTAGGAGCTAAGATCCAAGCAGTAGGTGGGCTTGATGCTACTGGGTTGTCATTTCTCTTAGGCCCTCTCAGCAGATGGAGCAAAGAAGTATATATATATATATAGTATCTAAGCGTGAGTTCTTACTGATGTTTCCTATTCTAATTAATTACCATATGGATCATTCTAGCCTCCATTTGCCATTTAATTTTAATAACTTTTAAATATGTTAGAAGAAATATAGCTTTGGAAATATAAAAAGTGTCACCTTTTTTATATTTCCTTTCATTTAAATTCATGACATAAATGCATCCATGTTTTGTTCATTTGGAATATAATTACATTTAGTATTTTAATATCTTTAAAAATTCTATCAATAGAACACGAATTATATAATAATATTATAAACAGGGCAATTGCTGATGTTGCCAAAAGGAAGGCAAGAAAAAATTTTATGGACTAAATATGTTATAAAATATGAATCATTATCATACTCACTAAATATCATTGTCCATAGGCAGAATACTCAAACATAGGCGATAACATTGAATTACCATTTTTCAGTACGTTGCCAACTTTTAGTCATTGAAAACCATAACCTTATAGGCATTTTTCTAATTTTTAGTTATGAAGATGTATGTTTCTGATGAGGTAGAAGGTTAGAATATAGTTTATCTTGCAGTTGGTTACCTTGATTTATAACTTGTCCTACATGTATTATAAATGTCCTACATGTGGTATGAGAGCCTCCATTTACATTCTTGTAAATGTTAGGGGCAGACTTGCTTCCTCCAGCTGTGAGAAAACACACTCTGTGTCCTGGAGGAATTCACCTGAGTGGATTCAAACATCAAACACTTATCATTTTGTTTGGTTTGATAGCTCAGCTCCTTCTCCACCCTCCACCCTCCACCCTCCTGTGACCTTGGGGAAGCCTTTATCCAATGCCAGCCTCCAGCCCCTCTCCCCCATATGGACCAGCCTTTCTCATATAGCTGAACCTCAGGGAAGGGCCTGGGGACCCACAGGGAGGACAGGTTTGGAAAGAAAGGCATTAGTAGTATGACCCTGTTATAGTCGATACCCTAAGCTACTTGTGGGCTATTTCTCTCAGCTTTGTCTTCTGTTGGGGTGATGGCAAAGTTTTGGTAATGGATGTTGATGATGGTACACAGCAATGTGAATGTAACTAACACTACTAAATTGTATACAGGTTTTTGAAAGTGGTTAAGATGGGAAAGTTTAGGTTTTGTATTTGTTACCAGAATAAAAATAAATTAAGATGGGCTTAGATTGTAAGCTTTTAGAGCAGACACATTAAGTCCGGAGTGGGGATCATTATTTCTGGATTTTGAGAGGTTATACAGATATATAACCTGATATTTAGAGATGAGAACGAAGCCAAACAGGTTGGGGTTAAAGTAATTCAGAACATAGGGGTAAGGAAGACAGTGTCTATATTTTAGAACCACACATACTCTTTGAGACCAATGGAAGAAAGAGTTATTTGATCTGGAACTGAAATTTTCTGTAGCGCATAGTCTAATTCAACCTATCTGTATGGCTCATTTGAACAACTGAAACACAGAGAGCACAGAATGAGAAAGAGGTCCTTTAATTCTGTACAGATTATTGTAATGCCTGGAAATATCCTACGGTATATTAACCAGATAATCAAAAAGTATTGGCAAAGTCCCCTGAGGGAGAGGAGAAAGACAATGGAACTATTAAACCTTACCACCAGGAAATCCCCTGATACTGTGTCCAACTTTAGGGACACCCAAATCAATAGGCCATGTCCTCGATCATGAGGCTTACTGTTGTGTAGCTTATGTAGGTAGTGGAGAAGCTTAACTACCTATAGGCATGCCGAAGAGTTACTTCTGGAGGACCTCTGTTGTTGCTCAGATGTGGCCTCAGTCTCTTTAAGCCCAACTCCTCAAGTGAAATCAATGCCCTCCCCTCTATGTGAGACATGACATCCACGGGTGAAAGTCTCCCTGGCGACATGGGAGTTGACTCCCAGGGATGAATCCAGACCTGGCACTGTGGGATCAACAATTACATCCTGACCAAATGGGGGGAAAGAAGTGTAATTAATAAAGTACCAGTGGCAGAGAGAGTTCAAATAGAGTTGAGAGGCTACTCTGGAGGTTGCTCTTACGCTAGCTTCAGGTAGACATTGCTACCTATTACAACCTGCCAATCCCCAACCAGGATCATTCCAGCCAATCTTAAAGAACACCTAGGGCAACTTATAAGATTCCACAAGGGTTCCAGGCACTAGAGTAACTTGCCAGAAACCTACAACTTCCAGATGGGTCCCTGGTCCAGATAAGTCCTGAAACCTAGCCCAGCCTCTACAGAACATCAGATAGTTCCATCAGACAGTACTCCATATTAGTGACGGACCCTTCCAATATAAAAAATTTAAAATTGCCATAGCCCAAACAACCCCAATGAGAGGTATGGAGAGATCAAAGCTGATGGTGGAATTATACATAGAAAATAGGACCTAACAAATGAATATGAATGCTGAATCATTAAATTGAAATCTCTTTTAGTCTCCAGTATTTTAGAGCAGCTAGAAGTAAAACCTAAAATTATGAAATCGTAAGCCATGTCAAAGTCTGAAATATGTTCTGCAACTAATTGTGGTATTGTGCTTGGAAATTTATAGTTTTCTTGTATATATGTTATTGTTCACAAAAAAGAAGGGGAAAAAGTGTCAACTGTGATGATAAAAAAATTTAAGCCTGCTAGCCTCTTATATATATTCTGGAGCAGCTAGAAGGAAAAATATCAGCAGTTGGTATGGTAGTCCAGGACAAACTCTGGGATCTGTCCTGTAACCAATTTTTGAAGAGTACTTTGAAAATTATTGCTTTTTTATGTCTTTGCTATGTATATATGCTATACTATACAGTAAAAAAAGTTTAAAAAGATAAAAAAATAAATTAAATTAAGATAATATAGACATATTGACCTTTACAATACAACGAGTGAACTTTAATGTATACTATGGACTATAGTTAATTATAGTGTAATTATGATAATATTGTTTTGTCAACTGTAACTGATGACTACACTAATGCAAAATATTAATAATAAGGAAAACTGTCTATGAAGGAATACAGAACACTGTACTTACCATAATGATTTTTCTGTAAACCTACAACTGCTCTAATAAAAACAAAAAATAGAAAAAAATGAGAGCAGCCTTGAATTTTATAAAAACCCTAGATTCCTCTCATTCTGGGAAGCTTAAACCTCATACCAAATGAAGCCCTGGCCCCCACCACTTCCATTCTTTGCCCAGCCCCGAGAATGCTCTTCGAAAGCTGTGAATTGTACTGCTGATTGCTTTAAAGCCCTCCGGTTCCATCTACTGTGCTGGAGCAAAGTTCCTCACTCTGGCTTCTGTGGGTCCCCAGCTCAGCCCACCTCACACTTCTCACCCCTCACCCTTCTCTTCTTGATCACATGCCTTGGTTACCCAGACTTCCTTCTATCCTTCTTTCTGGTCAAGCTCATTCTTGCTTTGGGACCTTTGTCCTTTATCAAAACAGTGTCATCACATCATAGGATGTTTCTCATTACTCAGGTCTTGAGTAAACTTTCAATCTAAATTAGCAAGATCCCTCTATCACTGCTGTAATAACCAGCTTCTTTATGTTCTTTATAGCACTCAATGTCATCTCAAATTATCTTTGTTTACTCTGTAGAATTTTTTCTATCTCTGTCATCATTATAATCTCAGCACCAGTTGGGGATTGAAAGGCATGTTCCAGTTCCAACCCCATGTCCTGTGGGTGTGAGACCATTTCTAAACAGGACCTTGGAAGATGTGAGTAGTTAAGGTGAGACCAAACTGAATGGGTCTGGGCCTCAATCCAACATGGCTAAAATCTCTATAAGCAACAGAAATTGAACAAAGAAAGAGAAGCCAAAGGGAGCAGCCAGAAGGCAAAGGAACTCTGGAAGAGAAAGGAGAAAATGTTTTGTGTGCACTGCCAGGTGGGATGCTTAAGTTCATGTGTCAAGTTGGCTAGGTTTTTGTGTCTAGCTTTTTGTTCAAGCAAGCGCTGGCTTGATTGTTACTGTAAGGATATTTCAGATATTTCATGGATTCAAATAATTAGTAAGTTGGTTGCATCTATCAATCATATCGGTGAGAGAATTTTCATCATCAGTTGAAGTTCTCCCTTTAAGGGAGAACTGATAATTTCAGCGGTCAGAAAGAATTTGTATTTCTACTTCAGCCAGGCAGCTTCTACTGGGGAATTCACTGAAATTTTCATTTGAATTCCCAAATTCCAGCCTGCCCTAATAATTCATACTTGCCAATCCCCACAGGAACTTGCATGAGCCAACTAGTTACTACAACAAATTTACCTATCTACCTATCTATCTATCTAATCTATCTTGGTTCTATTTCTTTGGAGAGCCATGACTAATACACCATATGATGGAAAAGCCAAGAAACCCCCAAAATTGCTGACCAACCAGAAGACATGACCCCAGAGGAAGCCAGCCTTCTAGGCTCTGAAACTGTGAGCCAATAACTTCTTTCTGTTTAGCCAACCCACTGAATGGTATTTATTTTAGCAACTCAGAAACTACTACAACACCTATATTAATTTTTTTTGAAAACACAGAAATCACTGAGCATTCCATTTACAAAAAGGGAACTTAAATATTCTACCAGTCTGGTTCTACACACGGTTAATGGGCTGATCTCATCCATACTACATTAACATCCTGTTCCCTAAGGAAAAATCTATTCTATTTAATGAAACATTATTTGTAGCTTTAATTGACCTTTCCTTGACCTTTGACTTGACTCTATAACCAGGTTTAACCAAACAATTTTAAAAGAAGATTCCTGGTTATGCAAACTTCAACAAAATCTATAATTCAGGAGTTAAAGGCAAAAGTGCACGGGTTGTTCAGTGGTAGAATTCTCATCTGTCTTGCGGGGGATCTGGGTTTGATTCCCAGCCCATGCACTCCAAAAGGAAAAAGAAAAACAGAATTAAGGGAGAACAGCAAGCCTGCTATGAAGGCTACAAATCAGGCAAATAGATCACATCACACCCCAAGATGGCTAAAGCACGGGCAGACTCCCTCTCTTCTCTCGTAACAAATATCTTAATGACCAGAACATTTTTTGGGTACCTCCCCAGATAACCTCTAGAGAGAGCTGGACAATTTATACTTGCATGTTGGAAACCTGGTATTATCACCATTAAATAGGAGAGATTTCAATCTAAGCTTGTGCCTTCAATCTAACACATTTCCTGAAGAATGCCAAAATCACTGAATCCCAAACTAGAGGCAGTAATTTTTTAATTAGTCCTCCAAATTCCAGTTGTTTTATGTCCACCAGCACCAAAGTACAGGTTATTTTATCTGTTACTTGGAGATATGCATGTTTGGTCTTGAATCATTCTAGGAATTTTAAGACTCTATCTTGCTCAAAATTAAACACTCCGTAGAAATGTCATTGAGATTTTTCTATGGTGTCTGACATGTGAAAACATTTACACCATAATCATATTCATACTTTATAGGGTCTTAATTGATGGTTCTGCTTAGCAGTTGGGGCAAGCAAAGAACAATTTTTTGCGAAAACATTGTCTTCCTGAGAAGTGACATTCACCATGACCCAGATGAGCCCCTCCCTGAATGGACTTCAGTGTCACCACTTCATCTCCTCTTTCCAAGACACACAAATGAGTGCCAGTTCTCACTGCAAATCCCATCTTTTCCAGAGAAATCAATTTCCAGTTAATGATACATATGCAAAGCCTGATTGAAAGAAGACATTTTTGGAGAACCCTTTGAAAACTAGGCAGTTCATCCCTTTTTCTAGATATTTTAAGCTGCAATTTGAATCAGGTGGGGCCTTCAGGCTTGCTGAATTTCCTTCACTAATCTGTGTCTTCAGGCTCTGCATTTGGTTGCATTCAAGGAAAACCAGACATGGGTCCATGTCAGGATTCCATGTGGAGAAGCTTTTGAGGGTAGACCCTACTGAGGTGTTCTCTCCCTGAGAGGTCAGGTGAGGAGCAAAAGGCACCCCTAGAAGACTCTGTGGAGGGCAGCCCTCCACCTGGGAAACCAGTTTCCCTCTACCTGTAACAGAAGCCATCCCCTGGGTCCCTGTTTTGCTGCCAGAGAAACTTGAAATGGATGCTAGCTTCCATTCTGCCTCCTCCATAATCTGTCAGTCTAGCATTTGTATATATTTTTTCCCACTTTAAATATCACTAATTTTATTTTAAAACTATTGCACTTTCTGTGGCAAGTTGTATCAAAACCTTATAACTTGGTGAAGATGTCAAGCATTTAAATATTTGTTAAGGGTATAAAAGGGGTAATTCAAGGACAGGATAGAAAAATGATTAAGTTTTCTTTTAACCCAGACATTACACAATGCAGTAACACTGTCAGTTTGTACTGATTATCCCTCCCCTTCCCAACGGCTGTGCTGAAAATATTTATGCCTCCAAAATAGGTCTTGACAACTGTCTTAGTCTGCCAAGCTGCTATGATGAATACCACTCAACTGATTGTCTTAAAAACAGGAATTTATTGCCTCATAATTTGGAAGGATGGAAATCCCAAATCAAGATGTCTCCAAGACCATGCTTTCTCCCCCAAATCTTTAATGTTCTTGTGCTAGCTTGCCAAAATTCTTGGGATTTCCTTGCCTTGTATTTCTGCCTTTGTCACATGGGAATCGCTCTCTCCTTGGGTCTGCTTTTCTGATTTTTTTTTTTTTTTTTTTTGCTTACTTCTAGTTTATGGCTTCTCTTTTTATAAGGCCTTCAGTAATATCAATTAAGACCCACCCTGATTCAGTTGGCCATATCTTAAGTACAAACAATAACTGCTAAAGGTCCTATTTACAATGGGTTCTCACCCATAAGAACGTACATTAAGATATGTTTTGAGGGGTTACATAATTTGAGCTACCACAACAATGAATGCCGCTCTATATTTTTTCTTCATAACTTGTCATAGATAATAAAATTCTCTATTGTTTCATTGTCAGTAGTTTTTCGTTTTTGCTTTTTTCCCCATGCAGTGAGCTTTGTGAAAGCTTTGTGACTAATCAATATAAAACATCTAAATGTTAGGTGAGTTTCCAAATTGAACTCGTTAAGTGTTTCAGGTTAAGGAGACAACTTGAAGAGAACATTTCTCAGGTGGTGGATTAGGGAACCAGCTCATTTGGCAACGTTGAGAAGGCAGTTTTATAACTAGCTTTTCAGGTCTATTTCTATTGAATTTCTTCTTTGTCCTGTTTGCTCATTTCTAGTCCCAGTTTACTAAAATCGATTTTTAAAATGTTCTGCATTTAAAAAGAAGATAGAAAATGAGGCACCTGACAAAAAGTGGTGTCAAGATTTATAGCATTTGTGCCTAAAAGATGCGTCATTTTGGAAGAGACCTGACCACTCACACAAATCATCCTCAAACTGTATTTAGGCCATCAAGGACCTGAGGGAGCACAAGTTAATTAAAATAAAGCTGATTCTGCCAGGGTTTTAATGAAGATGTTGAGAGGCTTACTCACAGCTGGGACTCGGCTGGCTGGGGGAAGCCTGTTAGACAGTTCTTAGATTAATGGAGAGGAGGGCAGCAGATTGCAGAAATCAGTGTGTGTTAATTGAGAGATGACCGTGCCAGCCATAAATGGTGTCTCCATCCTCAGTCTCCACCTGTTGGAGACACCCACCCATGGTGGCTGTAAACAAGAGACCCAGAGCTCATGTGGCTGCTTTTGTTGTGTCAGATGGATATTTTACCTGGGGAGCAGGCTTTGTTTTTGTCCTGTGGGGTGATCTTCCTACTGATACTTGTAAGGAAAGTTAGTTCTTTTCTTCTAAAATGGAATTTGAGAGAAGACCTAATTTGTTGTACATATTATCCAACTTGTGGGTCAGTAAGTCTAATGAAGCTTTCATATGAGTATTGAAGAGCAGTTTTACCATGCTACAAGTTTGACAGAATTGCAACCCCTATGTTTGGGTTACAAACAGCCTATTCCGACACTTAGCAAAATATTCTTGCTGGCCAGCATTTTAAATGGGCTTAAACTTGGAGGAATTGACCTTTCCTGAAACCATCCAGTATTGCGTTATAAGTCTTTAAATCTATTCCCATGCCAGAATCTTACCGAAAGTTAGAGAGATTAGGTGACAAAATACCCAGCATAATATTGTATACTGTTAGTATCATACAGAACTTAAAATCCTATGAACTGTGAACACTCTAGACCTTAGGTAGTTTATCCCTTCAGTCATTTCAAACATTGAAAGTAGGACCTATATGGTTATTTGGCTGTTCACTTTATCTCCCACATTTGTACCAGTATATACTAGGTTTGTGCAACCATTGAATTTTGTTGGATTTTTACTGAGTCTTACACTGGTTATTTAATATTTATCTATAGATTTCATTTTGTGATGTTAGAGAAAGTCTCCATATTGAAAATCTAAATTGTATAGAAGCACATGTCTTTAATGTCTCCAGACAAAAAAGACTTACAGTTCATTTAATGCTTGCACTTTGGGGT
This sequence comes from Myrmecophaga tridactyla, assembly GCA_004026745.1. Taxonomy (NCBI): domain Eukaryota; kingdom Metazoa; phylum Chordata; class Mammalia; order Pilosa; family Myrmecophagidae; genus Myrmecophaga; species Myrmecophaga tridactyla. The sequence continues at coordinate 88,048 of PVIY010004363.1, forward strand.
GCAACTTAACTGGGAGAGACTGACAAATGAATGGGAGGGGGCTATTAAATCTTTTTAGTAAAATGCTGCTTTTATCTTGTACAGAACATGTAGAATATGTTCTTTAATGTAGTAAAGATTTTTAAAAGGTAAAGATGTTTTGTTGGGTATAATTCTTAATCATAAAATAATTCTTAATCATAAAGTCTCTGAAATTCTTGTAATTTTTCCATATCTATTGGAAGTTGTTTACCAACTATTACTTTTGTTTGAAGTGTGTTTTATTTCCTTCTCTTCCAAAAATAAAAGTAGTTCTCTGCTAGTGATTCAACAGACATCTAAAATTTGCTATATCTTTTCAGCTATGTAACTTAATATTTGGATATTTGATCATTTGTTTTAGTATGTAATTGATAAAACGGTGTTGGGTATTATGTTAGTTCAACCAGCATATTTATACTGTCTGGGAATGTGTGGTTATAGTTCTGTGGGAGATATAATTTGCCAGTGTTCACCAGCTTGCAAAAACCTAGTGCAAGAGCTTAAACATCTAAATAAATAATGAAATGGATAAAAAGCTCATTATGTTGAACAAAGGAAGCCAGACACAAACAGTGCACATACTGTATGATTTCATTCATATGAAATTCTTAAAAAAGGCAAATCTAAACTATCAGGACAGAAAACAGATTGGGGTTGCTTGGGGCTGGGGTTTGGGAAGCACTGATTGAGAAAAGCAGAAGGGAATTTTAGGTATGATAGAAATGCTGTGTATCTTGATTATTAGAATAATTACACTGTGCATACATTTGTCAAAACCCATCAAATGCTCCACTTAAAGTGGATGCATTATGTTGTATGCAAATTTTACCTTAAAAGGCTTTTGGTAATTATATTATTCATTAATCAAAAATATTAAAACAAGAGTTCAATGTTTCTGCACTCTTGTGCTCTGTTCAATTAGTGAGAACAAAAGGTGCTGTTCTGTAGCTTTCTGTCTCTACTTTTGCTTAATTAGCTCTTGAGGTTCCCTTTGTTTCACTTCAGCTCTGCTTCCTATCCTCTTGGGGCAGAGAGCACCTTGCTAATGGGATTAGGTCTTCTCTGTTAAATGCCAGCAATGATCAAATAATTCTCCAGATAGTAAATCAGACTCAGTCTTGTTTTGAGTTGCAATATTGCTTATTGCCAAGTGCCTTTGTGTCCAGAAGATCCTTTTCCTTACAAGAAAATGCCATTAGCATTTCTTTCCACTTTTTCACCTGCAAGACAGAGATGGTTTTCCCAATGTTCATAGAAATAACGTCAGTAGAACACCACTTTTTAAAGATTAACCCCCAATACAGTCATCTGTGTTGACCATGTTTTGTCAAATGTCGGAAGGAACTTTAGTAGGACAGCTGTGTAACTACATGATAAATGGCTTCAGAAAGTACTCATGGAATGATTATAAGATACAACCCTAAATCAGTGAGGTAAGCACACGAAAGTAAACTCTCTCTTCTGATACACTTTCTGGTGAAGTGTAGAAAGGAAAATTCTGAAGCTGAAATGAGTGTTCTTTTGGCCATGATGAAATGACAGAAAAATATAGATCCTTAAAAGAAATGACCTCCCAGAGAAAATTTCATATTCCTCACCACAACTGCAGGCCAGAGGTGCCTCCCTTAGCTGTTATAATGATGCCATTTCAGATATGAAATAGAGTTTTATTAAGCCTTTTCTACAGCGGACCCACTCTAAACTGAGCACAGCAGGGAAAGCAAATCCCTGGAATAAAGATTTAGTGTGCCCATCTATCACAATTTCTTGCAAGATAGTCCACATTTTAAGATTAAAAGGTCAAGCTGATATCACGGTGGGGAGTTTTCCAAAGCAGATGGTGTCCTTTTCTTCCTTTTGATTTTGATGACAAATGGCACTGTGATGTCAATTTCCAGGTGCAGAAATTGAGTTGCCGCAGCAGGTACTACTTGCGAAAGTTCCAGTCAATAGGCAGTGAACTCAGGCCCTGCTCTCTGGGACTGCAGCCTTTCTTTCATTATCCACCTGCGTTTATTTCTTAGGGCAGTATCGAAAAAGGGGGTAAGAGGCTGTAGAAGTGGGGAGGAGAGAACCTCTATTTTCTGTTAAATAGAATCCTAAGGTTCTGGTTCTTTCTCCCCTCCCACACAGAAAAACCGGTGTGGTCTGAAGAGGGACCAAAAACATCCCAGAGTCTTGCTCCCTGGTTTTTATTCTGAAAACGTAAACCGTAGACACTTTCTTCCCTAAGAGTAGTAATTTGGCCTGCTAATGCATCTCTCCTTATAGGAGAGGAGTTTCCTGCTGGCAGGGAGAGACCTCTTTGTGCTCTGTGCATTCCCTGTGGTCTAACTGCGCAGCTTCGTGAAGCAGAGAAGGCAGGGGATGAGACTTTGTGCAACTATCATTGAGCTCTGGCTGTCCAGGGTGACAAACTCAAAGCTGCTGTCAACAAAGGCATCTGGAGTTCTGGGACGGGTTGAGGGCTGGATACAGGCTGCATCCCTCGTACCTCAGGAGTCTCACCTAACTGTGGCAGGCAGTCCCAGCATCTGCCACTTAGCCTGGCAAAATCACCTAATGAAGCTACCTGTTACAGAGGCTCTGTCCAATCAAGGCACCGCATGGTGGCAGAATGAGTCAGAGCCCTCCTGACAGGGCATGTGGGGCAGGGTCCAGGAGGCTGGAAGTGGCAGAAGCAGGAAGTAGGTGGGTTCCTTGTGATCTGACAAGGGGGCCTGGGCGGGGAGCAGTAACCACCGAATTCCCAGGGATGTCTGGGATGTGGCCCGGTGTAGACGATGAGGACATTTCGTTTCTCCTTAAGAACCATCAAGACTGATCTCAAGTTCCCTGAGCCTCAAAATAAATGCCTTTCACCCCGAGCTCCCCGAGTGTTTCTCTGTGGGGCTGACTTCCATCCCTGACCGCAATGGGATTCAGTTATCAGTTAATAACACCCAGTGGCTAAGATCCCCAAACACCACTAGAAATAATACTAATTTTAAAGACCTGTAAGTCAGTCAGGAGGCACAAACTACATGAAAATGAAAATTTTAAAACAGTTATAACCCAATGACAAAAAAATAAAAAATAAAAAAATCTGATGGTTAAACCAAACAGTGCAGCTGAAGAGGTGCTTAAAGGGAAATGCATGGTTTATATGTCTATAATCAGAAAGAAGAAATACCGAAAATTGAAAAGCTAAATATAGAACTTAAGGTGTTAATTAAACATACTCAAAGAAAATAGAGGAAAGGAAATAAAGATAAGAATAGCAGTTAATGAAAAAAAGAAAATCAACTTGTTTGAAAGTTAGTTCTTGAAACAACCAATACAGTTGAAAAACCTCAGACAAGATTTATGGAGGAAAACCTAGAAATATCATCAAAAATATTATGAATGAAATAGTATGAAATTACATGTGTATTAAAGATTTAATTAATTAATATGTGAATTGGAAAATTTAGGTAAAATTTATAAATTCTAAGAAAACTATATATGATCAAACTGAATCAAGAAGGAAAAAAAGAACAATGGACAATTTACTATCACTGTGTCATTGAAGCTTTTCCTACAAATAAATTGATCTGCTTAGTTTCATCCAAACATTTTGGGATGCAAAATGGCTCTTCCTTACATACATTACACATATGTCAGGTCTTGTTTTCAATGGCTTGTGCATAGTAACTCATTTAAGTGTCATAACTCCACTGCAAGGTGGAGTTATGACAGGTACTATTATTATTCCAACCCACAGGTAAGTTCCCAGAGGCATGGAGAGGTTATGTGACTTATCCAGGATCACACAAGAGCTAGGGCCAGGAGGTGAGCAGAGGCAATCTGTGTATAGGATCTGCAACCGCAACCCTTAGAGGGCGTACAGATGATCCTCTGAGAATATCTATTCCCTGCTAACATGACTACTTCCAGAGAAGAAGAGCCTCCTTAACTGAGCTGGTGTAACGGTGATGTGCAAACCAGAAAAAGAATGGAAAGGAAAATCACAGACCAGCCTCTATTAGGAACATAGTTACAAAATGTTTACACAAAATACTGCATTATATAAAAAGAAAATACTTATGAACAAGTTAAAATTATTACAGAATACAACATGGGTTATACATTAGAAATTTAAATAATAATTCACTCTTTAGTAGATGGAAGAAAGAAAGAGCTCAATGAAAGCACAAAACTCATTTGACAAAAATCTATGGTAAAACTCCTAGTGAGCAGAGATGAAAAAATTTAGTCTGATAAAAGGTATCTGCCAAAAAGCTGTGAAAAAAGAATTACTTAGGTGTAAAATGTGACTTTAAAAGTTGGAACAAGACAGGGATGCTCACCACGTACCACTTCCATTCACCCTTACTGAGGCAGAGAGCATCTGGAGAAATTAGCTTGTCTCTTAGCCGGGCACCCCTCGCTGCTTCATGCCCATGTCACAAAATGGTGAGAACCGAAGGGGTGCTGGCAAGAGTAAATGAGATTATATATACATGGCCAGGTTACAAAGAAAACTAGGGGGTGAATTTGGCCCTCACTTGACCCTTTTCTGTCCTTCCCTTCTTCTCATCACCCCTCCCCTTCTACCCTGCCCACACACTGTCCTCGTCTCATCAGGTAATGCTCCTCTGATACTTACCTGGGAGGTTGGTACCTGTCTGGTCTACCTTTCAAAAAATTCCAGTAACACAGAGCAGGTGACAGCTCCTGGTTCTGCCCAGAATGGGCCCATCCATTTTGGAGCATGTCCACCTCCCCACAGTACCACCACGCACAGAACTTCACTGGGACCTCCCTGTGACACTCTGAGGGGCTTACTGGCTTCATTGACAGTTGGGGAAACTGAGGCTCTGAGCACAGTCTTCTTTGTGAGCCTTCATGATGAGCCAGGAGATGTCCAGCCCCGGACAGAGACCTTCATCCAGCTTTGCCACGAGGCTCAGCCTGTGAGAGTCCAGCCCAGGGGAGAAGCTGCCCCAGCGACTGAAGGAATGGGTCCTCACACAGTATCCTGATAACCACCACGTTTCCCTTTATGATTTGTGCATCCTGAACTCTCTTTCCTTCTCTTCCCAGGCCCCTGCAGTTAATCGCCCCTTTCCTGGTCCTGGGTCACCTTCAGTGAGTGTCCAGTGCGTGCCTCAAATCTCTCTCCAGACATTTGGCTCCATGGCTGTCACTTGCTTTCTAATCAAACTAGCAGGTTTCTTGGCCACGTGGCCAGTGGATTAGATAACAGAAGCAATCATTGGCAAATTGGCCAGACAGGCCCAGACAGGATGTCTCGGTGAGCTTAATTTAAAGCATGGGCGAAGCTGAACAGAATGGAAAGAAAGAGTCCACCTCAGGGATACTCGGGAAGTAAATTAAGCAGATTTGAGACTGACGGTCATCTAACTCCTAGTTCCCCCACCCTCACAGGGAGAACGTGAAGGGAGAGAGTGTAATAAGCTGTTAGGGGCTTGAGAGAGCTGGGACATCATGCCACCCAGACATGATTGCACTCCTGATATCACGTTTGCGCCCCCTGCCCCGCCTGATTGACACGGTGGTGAATGACATGTGATGCTCATACTTCTTCGCTCCTCTGAGTGATAGAAAGTCAATGGATGCCAGCAGGTCTGATAGGCCTCTGTGTGTGTAAGAAGCTGAAGGGTTTCAAGTGACACGTGTCCCACTCGCTTAACCCTCTCTTTCCCAGGGAGCTGAAAACTAGGGGACCTGGGGGAGCTGGCCATGGGTAATTAGCTGTCTGACTTTCTTAAGTTGCTTCATATCTCTTAGCCTCTAGTGACTCGATTGTTAAACTAGGTGTTCAACAAAATGATCCTTAGGAGCAAGAATATTCTAGTGTGAAATATCCATGGCTCTTCTGAATTAACTCTTTAAAATGGAGTAAAAACATGGGAAAGTGTGCATAGTCAGCTGGCTTTGTTGCTGGGTTCAGGGCTGCCCCTTGTCCACGCTGGAGGAAATAACGCAGCTGCTGGAGAGAGAGGGCTCAGTTGTCTGGTGCCCACAGGTCTCCTCCAGAGCCCATCCCTGAGGCCATGATTGGAGCTGAGCATCCAAGACCTGCTTCTCCTAGACACCCAGTGAATATTCCACTTGCCTTTCTCACTTGATCCTCTCCTTTGAGCTGTGGCGCCTGGACCCATAGAAGCAGCATCACCTGGGAACCTGTTAGAGACGCAGACTCTCAAGTCCCCACCACACCTGCTCCATCTGACTCTGGATTGAGCTTGCCCACCAGTGTGTTGTAAGCCCTAAGTGACTCTGATGCATGCTTAAGCATGGGAGCGGTGGATCAGTCGTGCAGATCAGCCATTCTCAAGCTTTGCTGTCTCACCACTTCATCTGTGCTGGCATTTCACTCCCTCCCCTCCTGCCCTCACATGTCTGGGCTTCTCAGTTCCGGGAGGTTTGAAACTCCACAGCTGATTCTAATGTGCACCAAAAGCATAGACCCATCAAATGGCCTCTTTACAGTTATGAGTTCTGGGGTCCAGAGAAGTTTCTGCATCTTTCTTGAGACCATTTTGTTGAGGGGGTTGTGTCAGAATTTGATCTCAAGACTGTCTGTTTCTGCAATGCCAGGGGTCTTTAAACCCAGGTTTTAGAAGAAAGCTCTCCTAGATTCATGTTTTGGCTCATCTTCTTGCCAGCCTAAGACTTAGAATCTTCCTGTGGATATGAGTTGAGTCATTTCCATGTGTAGGGCAACTGCAAAGAATTGAGGCCACAGCTTAATATTAAGCACCTGGCACATAGTAGGCTTCCAGTGGAACAGGACCTGTTTTATTCTGAAATTTTCACTTGAGTTAAGGTCAAGCTGAGTCAAGAAACATTCATCTCTAGAGATATTTGACATCTTTTTCTGGAAGAAACTAGGGAGTTTTATAGTTCTCCAAAGGGCCCTGCTTATTTTTGTGATGTCTGGAGGAATGGGAAAGAGTTAGATTCCAGGAGGACACAGCCACAGATCTCTGTATTTAATTTGCTTGGAGAGTTGAGACAGCCAAGGGTTGCATCAAGTGGGGCTTTAGGAGGAGGAAAAGACACAGAAACACATACATATCACCCACACACATTGCTCCACCCCACCTCCACCCCCCACACTCACATACACACATGCACACATTCACATACCACCCACAACACCCACCCACGCACTTTCCACCCCTTCCCTCCACAATCCACCCTTCTTCCCCACACTCACATATGCTCACACACACCTGCCTGCATGCCCACATGCGCACACACAAATACACACCACCACCAACATACACCCACAAACACTACACCTCACCCCCACACTCAACACATTCATGCACACACATGCTCACACACTCACATACCACCCATAACACATGCAACACACACTCCATTCTCCACACTTACACACATTCATGCATACACACATACACATGCATGTGCATACACATACACACTACCCACAATACACACACACCCACCCCACCCTATACACACACAAACACACACAAACACACATTCACACCACTCCAATCCCACACATGCCTCTGCACACATTGATACCTACACACTCATAATCTCTTTTTCTAGGCACTGCTGACCTTCAGTTTTTAATCCCTCCAGAACCAAGTAGCAGTCTGATAGAAGAGGGTTGCAGCTACATTGAATAGGTTTTCGTTGATACAATATGATGTCGGTATTCAGCCAAGGAAACGCGATTTTATTCTCCTAATGCAGTATTTTCCCTTTGTGGCAGGCTGTTCGGTCGACATCAGGCTCACCCATGGAGCAGCTAAGGCCTCAGTGCCTGCGGATGTAGGACTCGTTAGTTGATAGCAGGTATGAAAGGGTGCCAGGGTTCAGGGCAGTGCAAAGATGGACTTGCCTGTGGGCATAGGAGAAGGAGTTTTTGAAAAACACATTTCTGCCATTTATAATTTTTTGAAGTTAATGACACCGAATACCTAGGAATTCAGTGTTGGTTTTTCAGTCTTAGGTCTGCCCTTACCTAGTTGTGTAACTTTAGTGCTTCTGCTATGACCATCAAGATTTTCTCATATATAAAATAATAGGAATAACTTAGATGACCTCTAGTTTCAAAATTCTGTGCCTAAGAGAGTGACAGGGAAAGGGGAGAGATGGAAGCAAGGATGGGGGTCGCCAAGCAGGGGATTGGCATCAGGTGAATAGGTACTTCCCAAACCACACCCCACCCCAAGCTTTATTTGTTTCCTTCCAGAATTAACTCAATGTTCAGTTTGTCATGACAAGATGAAAAAATAAAACAAGAATTAATTGATATATTTAGGTCTATGTCTTGGCTTTTTCCTCACTAACAGTGTGATGTTGAGAACAGTACTTAACCTTCCTGAATCTTTGTTTTCTCATTGGAAGAAAAGGTTGTGTTTTCTAACAATCTGAGTCCACGAAGCTAGATGTGCTATGAATTGTCAGGTGTTCTATGTTGCTTACCACGTCAGAGGTAGAAACCTCAGGGCTTCTAAAATGAGAGAATTTAAGAATTTAATTTTTATATATAAAATAATAAAAGTATTTCTGTGGTTGAACAAAGTTTCAAAGCAGCCTTTGACCAACGAGCATGTTCAAAGGAAGTCCGTTGTGATATTTTGGGGGGTGGGGGCTAAGATCAGTTGACATTTTCTATTTCCCCAAAGCTTTCAGATGCAGTTTTTATCCTACCATGGCCTCAGATAACATTGCCATCCCTGGACCTTTGAATGTCCAGCCTTGGGGCTTTGTTGCCTACTCTCCGCTGCTCTCTGCTTCCCCATGGCCGGTCTACATTCTGACTGTGACTTACTCTAAACCCACTCTTCTTCTCAATTTATGCTTTGGGGAAACTCCACAGGAAACCAGTGGGGTCATTTTCCCTGTGGATGTAGCATGGTTGATTAAAATTTTTCCTTGAGCTTGAGTGCTCACCATTGATGTTTGTCCTTTTTATCAGTTCTGGCTGCTCAGCACTTAATATATTTGGAGCTGTTCCTTGGCCTTTGAGTTAAACAAACAGAAGGAATTATAAACTCGAGGGGCTTTATTTCATGGGCTGCTGGCTTGGATAATTATGGGCAGATGTGTTGAGTTTGGGCTTTACTTATCTGAAAGTCTCCTGTTAGTTTCCTCAGCTTAGATTCTTGATTTTTTTTTCTGTATTTAACAGGCTTCTGTCTCTTTTCATATTCTGTGTTTTCATGAAAAAAGATGAATTTAAATGCAAGCTGCTTATGCTCACTCCCTAATTTACATTTCATCTAGAGACTGTTTATCTTTTGATGTTGAGATGTTCTTGAAGTAATTGAATGAAATAAATAAAGCATGGATTTTACTTCTCCTCTGTACCAGGGACTGAGATCAGTGCCTGAGGAATGGAAATAGACCAGGCCTTGGCACCTGCCTCTGAGGCCGTCAATGGGTAGTGAAGGACAGAGGCCTACAGACAGATATGCAAGCAAATAACTAAGCTGTGGGGGACTCAGTGCATACAGGCAGATGGACAAGGAAGGTGCTAAAGATCCAGGCTTCTCCAAGTGTGATCTCTAGACCAGTTGCAGCCGTGTCACCTGGAATCTTGTTAAAAATGCAGGCTGTCAACCCTTGTCCCTGACTGGCTGAGTCCCAGCTTGCATTTTAACAGGATCTCTGGGCAGCTCATGTGCCCACCAAAGTGTGAGGAACTCTGGTCCTGACATGGGGAGACCAACATCCCAGGTGATCAGATCTGCCCTGCATGTGGCTCCACCTAGGAGGTGCCTTCAGAGCTGAGTCACTACTTTGCAAAAGGAACAGCTGGTGCTTTCAAAGCCCAGAAAGAGGAGAGCAGCATTTTGGTTGAAGGGAGCTTCTTGTGCAAAAAGAGGGAGGTGCTAAAGGGCCTGGTATGTTCTATGCATTGTAAGACTTTGGAGCGGTGGAGCCATGCAAGGATTGGACGTGTCCTCAAAGCTAGCAGGTTGTGGGACAGGTGGCAGCTGGGAATGTGCACTGCAGCCAGGCGCCTGTTCTCCAAGTCCAGTGCTGCAACACATGGGCCCTGTGAGCTTGGATGAGTTATGGAGCTTCTCTGCCTCCTCACCCTAGGTGAGAGGGTGTTCTTGAAAGCACCTACCAGGGGAGGTGTTTTGAGGATTCCCTGAGTTACTCCATGGGAACTCTCAGAGTGGCACCCCACACAGGTACGTACTAGACAAGTAGTAAGTGTTATTAGGAATGACTGGAGGCTTCCCATTAGTTAGTGACATGGGAAAATTTAGTTAGTTGTTTGGTTTGTTCAGAAAGGATGTTCTGGCAGCATCACAAGGATGGATGGGGAAAATGGCAGATGCTGGTGCAGGTTGGTGGGAAATCATGTAAAGGGACTGTGAACCCAGCTCTGCCTTTCTCCTGCACCTCATTCTTCAAAGGAGGGACCCAAACACAAGTGCCCAGGTAATCTTTATCACTTGTCCCAGCTCAGAAGACAAAATCACTACTGGGCACAACCTTGCCTTTTCAGTCCATGAATGAGGACTGGGTTTATATGTCTGAAAGGAAGTTACTCTACAGGAGAGAAATATCAGATGTTTTGGGCAGTTTGGGCAGAGCTAAGTGCCCTATCCCTGCATGGGGTGAGGGACCAGCAAGGTAGCTGGGACCCATGCAGGTGACATACCCAGGGAAAGGGGTGACTAGATGGCAAGAGTGCAGCTGCCACATCCTGGATGCGCCACTTGTCAGCCCTGTAGCTGTTGTCAGGCCACTTACCTGCCCTGTTCCAAGGTCCTTGCAATGTAGAATGGCTGATGTTTCTATTTCTTCTTGACTTAATTTGGGTAATTAGTGAATTCCTAGAAATTTTTCCATTTCTTTGAGATTTTCTTATATTGCTGGTATACAACTAACTATTCATCATATACTCTTATAATGCTTTTTATTTCTGTAAGGTTGGTAGTGATATCACCATTTTTCTTTTGTATTTTGGTTATTGGTAACTTTTCTCATTCTTTGTCAACTTACCTAATAGTTTGTCAACTTTTTTTTATTTTTTAAAAGAAACAAGTTTTATTTTGTTTACTCTCTCAATTATTTTTCTATTCTTTATTTTATTTATTTCCTCTCTAATCTTAATTATTTCCTTTCATCTTCTCACTTTGGATTTAATTTGTTTTTGTTGTTTGAGTTTCCCAAGATGTAAAGTTAAGTTATTAATTTGAGATCTTTCTTTTTTTTTATTATAAGTTGTGTTGGTTTGAAAGGATGTATGTACCCTGAAAAAGCCATGTTTTAATCAAAATCCCATTTCATAAAGGTAGAATAATCCTTATTCAATACTGTATGTTTGAAACTGTAATCAGATCATCTCCCTGGAGATGTGATTTAATCAAGAGTGGGTGGAGACATGCCATCTCATGTCTCATTTGGGTGGGTCTTGATAAGTTTCTTGAGTCCTATAAAAGAGGAAACATTTTGGAGAATGAAGGAGATTCGGAGAGAGTAGAGAATGCTGCAGCACCACGAAGCAGAGTCCACTGGCCAGTGACCTTTGGAGATGAAAAAGGAAAATGCCTCCCAGGAAGCTTCATGGAACAGGAAGCCAGGAGAAGAAACTAGCAGATGACTGCATGTTCGCCATGTGCCCTTCCAGATGAGAGAGGAACCCTGAACTTCATCAGCCTTCTTGAACCAAGGTATCTTTACCTGGATGCCTTTGTTTGGACATTTCTATAGCCTTGTTTTAATTGGGACATTTTCTTGGCTTTAGAACTGTAAACTAGCAATTTATTGAATTCCTGTTTTTAAAAGCCATTCTGTTCCTGGTATATTTCATTCTGGCAGCTAGCAAACTAGAACATAGGTATTCATAGCTATAAATTTCCCTCTGAACACTGCTTTCACTGCATCCCATAATGTTGGTCTACTGTCTCTTTGCTTCCATTTGTATTGTATTGAAATGTTTTCTAATTTCCCTTGTAATTTCTCCTTTAACCATTGGTTGTTTAGCAGTATGCCACTTAATTTCAACATATTTGTCAAATTTTCCGTTTTTCTTCTTTTATTGATTTCCAGCTTCCTTCCAACATGGTCAGAAAGTTTCTTTTTATGATTTCAGTATTTTAAAGTTTATTGAGCCTTCTCCTGCCTTAGCATATGGTCTATTTATGAGGATGATCCATGTCAGCATGAAAGTAAAGTGAATTCTGCTATATATTTTGAAGTGTTACATATATGTCTGATAGATCTAGTTGGTTTATAGTTTTGTCAGGTCCAAGAAGAGCGTTTCTGAACAGTTTGCAGAAGTTTTGGGGGGAACAAGAACTATCTACTTGTAGAGTCTAGAAGCAGTTAGAACTCAGTAATAGGGAGGAGTAAGTAATGTGGTCACTCTCCTAGAATGGAGAGTGTATACTTCAGGATAGAAACCTTGTACCACAGAGAACCAGGAGGCTCTCGAGGAAGAACTGGGATTTGAGCTGAAATGCTGTTGCAGATTCCTAGGAGAACCAGCCCCATGCAAAGGCAGCTGACCCAGGGTAATATAAATCTGTTCTAAATGTGCATCTTCAGTCCCCAAATATTTTCTTTCCCCCTGCCCCACACATATTCCTGAAAATTGTATCTACAAATGTTGCAGTCCATAACCTAGACAATGGCAGGGTGTGGATCCCTGGGGAAGTCATTCATTTATGGATTAGATCATTTATGAATGGTCAAGTTTAAATCTTTAAAAGAAGGTCTCTATGACTTGTGTCCCTAGACACTCAACAAAAGAAGCCAGGAGAAAGGATATTTCTTTCTAACAATGTGTTTTCAGTGAATTAGACACTTTTGTTCCTTGATACCCACTCTTCAGGCTTTGGCCTTGTTCCAGCTGTAACATCCTTTCCCTTTGCTCAGCACACGGCAACTTACATGAGAAGGATAGACACATATCAATGCACCCTATTTACTCATCCCCCCACCCCTTTCTGCAGTTTCTTAATCTCTTTGAAATTGTTTTTTTGATTCCTTAGAAAATGAGTATATTTTTCTTAGTAAATTCTCCTTACTCTGTGGTGGATATATATTCTTTTAAATATTTTGAGGCTTTCCAATAGTATTTATTGGTGTTTTTCATCATTCTTGATGATAGCTTCCACTTTTTAATTTTATTGTTCATTAAGAGACTGATTATGTACATTGGAAATCAGCAAGTGAATAAAAATGGCATCATGTGGGAGCATTTATAACCTGTAATACACCACCATACAAATTTCTAACTTAACTACAGGAATCAACATATTATAAACAAAACAAATCAACCCCAGTCATAAACAATAAGATACTGAAAACATCTCTGATCTAGACTAGCATTTGTAGCAATGACACCAATGTAAAACAAAAGAGGAACTGTTTGCACATGAGTTCACGAGTGGGCTTGCTGATTCTCAGGTCCTGCAGATTGTAACTTTTCTAACCATCTACCTGAAGCCACAACACTGAGCCATAGAGCATGACCAGGCAAAGGAGGACACGTCAGACTTCCATTTCTGAACATAGGACAGGGCATATATCCTGACAGGCCAGACACTCTCCCGGCTGTGAAGTATTCAAGGATGCTGGATAATATCCAAGAATTTTTCTCTTGCATGTGAAGATAAACTTGCATAGAAGTAAGGAAAATCCCCAGGGGTCAAAAACAAAGTAGATACCGAAAATCCAAGCGGTGAGAAAGGAACAAAGCATGTACCAGAGAGCTGGTAACTGGACTGGCACTAACAGCTAAGCCAGAGCCCTCTCTCACAGAACCCAAACCATTTCAGAGGCAACCAGCTCAGAAAATGTTATTCTGTAGCAGTGATGGAAAGAGGAAAATCAAAATTCCTCTGTCTTGTCCCTCTTATGCTCAAGACAGCATAGGAGAAGTGCAAACCACAAAACTGACCGAATATTTCTTTGTTCTTCTAACACGAGGGATTGCTGCTTCTTTAGGAATTCTTACCACCTCTTATGCAAAAATCATCAGAAACCCCATCATAGAGCTGTTCCACTTTCTGAAAATGTTCAAGAGAAACATTCTGAGATATCTGCCTCTTTGATCCATCCCCAAATCACAAGCCCAAATCCCCTAACAAGATATTCCCAGCATGCTCTTCCTGGAATGTGCCAAAGTTCTCCCTGGCACATGGTCTCCCCTGCTACAGCAAATAATAAATCCAGCTTTGCTTGACTGCAGGTGAGTTGACCCCTGGTGGTCTTTACTGTGGGCCTGACAACAGTGAGCCTGTATTGGGTTTGATTGCAGGTGAGGTGAAACTCTGGTCGTCTTGGCTTTGGGCATCAACAACAGTAAGCCTGTGCTGACAGCTTCGGTGGCTCTGGGCAAAGGGTTTTACAATCTCAGGAGTCAGGACTTGGCAAATAGTGTGGGGACCAGTGGGAGGGAAATTGGAAAGTTGGGAGGCAGCAGGAATGAAAGGTCTGTGTACTTTGCACAGGAATTTTTTATCTATTTTTTGCAATGAGGGTTCACCAAAAGGTTTAAGAGTAATTAAATTTGCATTTTAGTGGACCACTTTAGCTGCAGTTTTGAAAATATAGGATAATTCTGAGGGAAAGTTGGAAATTACATGACTCTGACAATTGTCTAAGTAAAAGGTGATGCTGGCTTGAATTAGCCCAGGGGAGATAGAGTTGAAGGGGAAGGAATGGGCTAGAGAGAAAGCATAAAAGTCAAGCTTCAAGATTTGGCATTAGGTGGGCTGCCTGGGGGTGGATGAGGAAGACTCCCAGGTTCTTGGGTCAGGCCTTTGGATGACAGTTGGTGCCGCTGAGAGAGATGGAAGGATCAGGATTGGGTGCTGATTTTAGGTGGGGGATGTTAATTATTATTGGGGACATTGCATTTTTGGGTGATTTGGGATATCCAGGTATAGGTGTCCCTTCAGTTGGCTTTGGGATTGGTGAAATGGAATATGAGGGAGAATGAGCTGGTGGGGTATGTAGGATCAAGTGCATGTGTAATTCAGGGTCAGGAAGCCTCATTTTGCACTTGGGCTGTGCAGTACTGATGAGCTAGGCACACTCAGACATGCTCTTTCACCTTTGAGCCTCAGTTTTCTCCTCTGATCAATGGGAATTGGTGCCTCTGGTTTGCTATATGCTACTCTCAGAGATTAAGTAGCATATCCAAAAGATCCTCATTATCTGAGTATCATTCTCTGATGCCCCACAGTTATGTGTTTGCAGAGAGAAACATAATGGCAGAAAAGTATTCATTTATGAGCTGATGGCTACTTGTAAATCAGTTTCTGTTCATTCATTCTCTCCTCTTAACCCCCTGCCAATCCATTAGCAATTTCTAAAATATCCCTCTGATGGTGGTTGTTAAAAGCAGATGAATCAAAGAAAATGCAAATCAGCTGCAAAAATGAAGGGCGCCGGTTTTGAAGAAGATGTAGGATCTCAGGAAGCTGATGAAACAGGCATTGAGGATGTTTCAGAGAGCAGCTACCATTGTCAAACAGAGCACTGGCAGAGCTGGACTCGGCCATACTAGAAGAGAGACTTGCCAGAGATTGACACAATAGTGGCCTTCAGAAGAGAATATCCTCAATAAATTGATTAAGAAAGGACCTGGGCAATTCAATGA
>PVIY010004364.1:0-103712 GCA_004026745.1 Myrmecophaga tridactyla
TGCTATAAAACTAAGAATTTAATAGGCCAAAGTGTTTGAAATATATGTTCTCTCCCCATACCCCACCCACACACATCCAGGTATTGCCACTTACCAGCTATGTGGACTTGGCTTATATTTCTCAACTATTCTGCAAATTGAAGGTAATGAAAGTACCTATACCATATGCTAGTTATGGGAACTAAAGAGGGAAGCACATATAGAGAGGTTAGCACAGAGCCTGGGACATAGTGAGACCTCCATAAGTGCTCATATTGATTTATATTACCCATGTGCTTCCTATGTGAACCCCACATACACACACACACCTAATGAAATCGACTACTGAATTATAGCTGTATAAATGAATGTTCTTCCTATTGACTTCTCTGTCTTCCTCCAAAATGCTGTTCACAAACATCCCAGCCTGGAGACTTAGAGCATCTAATCATGTGTGGTTTCCTTTGTAGAAAAACCCATCAGTTCCTTGATTTTCCATCTTTTTTCAATTTTCATCCAAAAGTTCTCTTTTCTTCCTTTCCTCTTGTCCTTAGGGTTTTGGCTCTTTTATTTTTAATTATTTGAAATCAGAAATAAAATGCTAAGCTAGAACTAATGTGATAAAAAAAAAGCAATGCTTATTTAACAATCATTATTTTAAAACTTCTTTAAAATGAATCACTTAAATACTTCAACCAAGATAGAAAGTGAATTTCTCCATCGGTGTTTTCTTCTGAGATCCCTTGGTGAAAGCAGTCATCTAATTAAAGTGCATCTTTCTTACTCATAAGCCTTGAACTAAGGTTCAGGCAGGAAATGAATAGCTTCAGGGTGGAAATAAAACTTGAACTCTAAGAACTCTTCAAGATGACATGACCATCTGAGAGTTCTCCTCACAGGAATTTGCCAACTTGAAATTAAACTTCAAATTTACTGTCTTATATTTATCCCTGTGAGAACAGCATGATCTTACATCTGCTGTCGGTGCTGATCTGTTGATGATGCACAGATAACATACATATTCCATAAAACCGTAGGCATCTATAAATAACCGGTATCTGAATGCTATGGTGCAGACAACTACCTGAAACATGACACTTAGGTAAATTTTAACGTGGTAAAAATGAGGTCATTTAAAGTATTTCTGTGTCAGAGGGGAGTTGGAATTCCTCTCATTGTAACCTCTTCCCAGGGTTATTGTCAAAATAAGTAGTATTGCTTGCCATGGTCAGTGAAAGTCTTCAGATAAAGTAATTGCCGTGGACAGAGCTGCTAGAAAAGGCAGTGATCTAGGAATCAGAAATCTGACTCAGACAAAAAAAAAGGAAGGAAGGGTCAAAGGGAAAGGTCAAATGTTTGACCACCTAGGCATTTTTTCTCTAAATCAAAATCAGGTTACTCTAAAGGAATTGAATTATTCCCATTTTAGAATCGATTTATAATATAAAAAGAGAACATCAAGGTGTATTATATTCAAATGCAGTTAGGATCTGGATTCTATTTCCATTGATACTGTTAATGTTGTGACTTAAGCTGCTATTAAGGTTCCGTTTTATCTGTAAAACGATAATCTGTAATCTTCTTCTTTACGAAAAATTGAGATAATACAAACTGCCCTGACAACTTCACTGAACTGTGAGAATCAAAAGAAGTAATGCATGTGTAATAACTTTACAAACCACAAAGTATTAGTCAGTTGGAAACTCTTGTTATTGTTCTAAGCCACAAAAGAATTAGGTAAATTATCGAAAATGGCCTCATGCGTGTGGTACCTGTTCACTTCCAACAACGCAGCCCAGCTCATAATGGAAGCTCAAAATATAACTCTGAATAAATAAATACATGAGCTGGGATTTAAACCCAAGCTGTCTGGGCCAGAAGCTGGGACCTAACCACTGTGCCACACTGTGCCACGTTTGCCTATACAGATCATTACAGTCAACATTGACGAAGAGATGACGTAATTCTATGGGGTTAGTACTGATTTAATTCAGAGCAATGGGAGCAGAGGGCACCACAATGAATAAGCCATGAAAGCACTATTCTTTCAGAGAGATATTTCATAATGGGAATAATTTTAATGGGTTGAATACTTTTGAATTGGACAATTGCAAAACGTTCCCAGGCTTCGGCTCTTGTGCTACGATCATGTTCTTCCTTTCCCCTAGAAAAGGGAAAAATATTCAGTTCCTAGAAAAGGAATAACTACAGTTATTTCCTCAAATACAGTAAGCCATCCCTGAGAGGGTGGTACAGTTACAGGAGGGAAAGCAATGCCAGGGTCTGTGCCCCAGACAAGAGAGGCCAAGGTAACAGCGCAGCTCAATAAAGAACAATTAAAGGATGACCCATTTCATCTGACTCCCAAAGCTCAGAGCAGATTTGCTGAGAGGACCAATATGATCCCTGTTTTCCTTCCACATTGCTTACACACACAGTCTGCTCCTGTGCCAATGGCATAAGATCCTGACAGCTGACCGCTCCCCTGGGTTCAGGCAATTGTCTTTAACCAGCCCAAACTCAGCTGACTCTGGCTCCAGGCCTTCTTTTTTTTTTTTGGCACGGGCAGGCACCGGGAATCAAACCCGGGTCTCCGGCATGGCAGGTGAGAACTCTACCTGCTGAACCACCGTGGCCCGCCCCAGGCCTTCTTCTGAGAATACATGTTTTCTAGCAACTTAGCTTTCCTTTAGCTTCTTAAATATACTCCGCAAAAGAATTTACTCTTAAAATAGCAGGTCTTTTTCTGATCACTGATATAAAGCATTGCTGAAATTTTTGAAAATATAGCAAAGTATTTGAAAAGTAAATCTAATCTCATTACCTGATAGCAACCACTCTGGTGTATTTCCTTTATAGGTGTGTACAAGTGCATAATCCTCATTTTATATTCAAAATATATGTTTCGTAATCTATATTTGTCTCACATATTTCAAAAACGAAATTGTGATTTTAGTCTTAAAGATAATGCTTTTGAAATGTAATGTTATGCCAGTATCACATTCCTCGGTGATAAAATATATTTTAAAATAAGATTTTGGGGGAACTCTTCAGACTGTAATTGAGTAGATTATATCAAACCAATGGATAAAAATGCCAGAAATACAGTTACATGAAGGCATGTAGAATAACTAAGGCAGCCAGATCTTGAGAAGCCAGAATCCAGGAAAGAAGGGAATTCTATTTTTGTAAGATCATGAGGCATTTGTCAATCTGTAAGGACTTCAGGACCCATAGACCAAACAGAAAGCAGGGAAGCAAAAATTATACTTCAGCCCTACTAAACTACAGGCCTGGAAGGATCAAGTAAGTGAAAGATAAAAAACAGGAAAAAGAAAAATGCCCAGAAGTAAGTCCAACATTCTGCACTGCTTTTCCCCTCAAGAAATACATCATTTCTTTAAGTGTGAGGAGTGAAAGGCAAAGAAACCCAAGCAGGAAATGGCTACCAATCAATAAAAACAACAATATCTAAGTACATTTGAATTTTTCAGCAGTCTTATGATGCTAAGGAGACAAAAATTTCACTGAAGAGTGGAGGGGTACCTGTAAATCAATTAGACCTTCACTAGTGACCCAGGAATAGCTGCATTCTAGGAATAAAAGCAAGCCAGAAATAGAGCAGTCATCACAAGACTGAGAGCCAGTCTCAAATCATCTAAATGTCTGATCCTATGAAGGCTATATGGCCTCACTCTGTCAGTCAGAGGAAAATTAATTCCTATTGCAAGACAAAAATAGCAGCTAGACTCTCTGAAATTGTTCATATGCAATGCCTGTTACACATTCAAAGATTACCATATACCTGGAGATTGGCCCAAATAAATAAAAATAAGGAAGAAAATAGATATTGGGGTTGTTAGACACAGACTTGAAATAATTTTAAATGTATAAATTTTTTAAATTAAATATTTTAAAATTAAATGATAATATATAGAGCTTTAGCAGATAATTGGAAGCTATGAAAAAGAATCCAGTGGAAAATTTATTACAGAAAAAGTAACAATTGGAATTAAGGACATAATAAGTAGGTTTTACAGTGATTGGGCAGCGTGAGAGGTGATTAGTGGTCTGAAAGAAGAGTAAAACATATGAAACCTGACGCACACAGAGAAGAGAAAGATGGAAAATACAGAGAAGAGTATAAGAGAAGTATGAGACAAGAGACATATCTTTAATATAAGGACACAGAGAAGTTGAAAGTGAAAGCTACTGGGATAGCTAAATCAAACAAGATGGGCCACGGTGGCTCAGCAGGCAGAATTCTCGCCTGCCATACTGGAGACTCAGGTTCGATTCCTGGTGCCTGCCCATGTAAAAAAGAAAAAAAAAAAAACAACTAAGAAGATTTTAAGAGAAGTGTTGCTGGAGATAACAGTGACATTTTATAGTGATAACAGGTTCACATCAATAGGATGTGAAATATCAATAGGATGATATAATGATCATATGTTTTTATACCTCCAATAACATTGCCTAAAAATACATAAGTGAAACCCTACACTGCTAAAATGAGAAATAAATAATCCAGTCATGGTGAGAGATTTAATCTGAACACATGATTTTAAGTTGGCATAATTTACACACCCCCACACAGACACACAAAACACTGCATAAGAGAGGTTTCTTGGGGCTGATAATGTTCTATTTTTTTTTAATCTGGATGATAGTTACATGGGTATTCTCACACTGTAAAAATTTATAGAACCGAACAATTATGATTTGTTCAATCTTCTATTTTTAAAAGTTCTCTTAAAAACTTATTGTTGGTTTTTTTTTCAGGACTACATAATATTTGATTATTTAAATAATCATTCTTTTTTAACCTACCCCATCTTTTTGTACACTTAAGATGTTTGCTATAGTTTGCTTTTATGATCAACACTTAATTTTGTTCACACATAATATATTTTACTTTTGTAATCCAAATCTTTGACAATTTTCTAAGGATAGATTCCTAGAACTAGAAATCCTGGGTCAAAGGGTATACACACTTCCAACAAATTGCCTTCAAGAAAGATCATCTCACTATTGGAATACTGAAAGTCGATCTCATTCAAGACAGATTTAAAAATCCTTAGCCATTATCCTACTTGATATTTGTTAGATTAGGCACTGGCAACCGCCTCTTCTTTTGTAAAATTCTATTTTACATTGGCTTTCTTGCCCTACCTCCACCATTCTCCTCTTCTTCCTTGTTCCCAAACACACCCCAAGTTTGAGCCTTAGTTCCTTTCTCTCTCTCTTTTTTTCCGCATCTCTCATTTGCACTTATTAAGGCAAGTAGCTGGGACCTACATTATCACCACCATTAGAACAAGTTTTGTAATTCCTTGAATGATACAGCAAATGTCTTATTGGAACCTGGAAATACTGTAATATTTATAATCCATTGGTAGAAAGCAAATTGTTGCCCAGTGGCAAACTTCAACCAACTGTTTCAAGTGTCATCGTGTAGGGCAGGAGAACTGCCTCCCTGTTTTCAAACTGATATCCAATCCTGAAGGGTCATCAGTCCAGGTATTAGGATTTTTGTCTGTTTGTTTGTTTGTTTCAAATGTGAGACAATAAAAAGTCACATAATTGCTTCTTCATTACTCTTTACATAAAAGTATAAAGGAAATTCTTAGGAAATAAGCTATAGTTGAATGAAAGGGGATAAAAATTACCTCTGAAATGCAGCGTTCATTATTGAAAAATGCTAGAGAAATTGTGCAGGGATCACTTATCAAATTGATGTAAGCCAGGAAAAGGGAGTCGGATTAATTTCAGTTCGTCTCTCTTTTAAAGGACTTAGTCTCTTGCCTTATGTTCTTTGTCTCTTGTCTTCCCTGTTCTTCCTTTTTAGTTTCAACCTCATATATTGTTCTGTATTTCCAACAGCTAAACTGTCCATTTTCATGTCTTTATCATCATCTCAAATGTAATTGAGTGTTGTGAACAATGAATAATGAGCTAATTAATATCTGAAAAGGTAGAAAGAATGAGTGATAATATTCTGAATCTGAAAGACCACATGAATTGTTGGACATGTTCTCCAGCTGAAGACATATCAATGCCTGCAATATCTCTTTCTCTTTTCTCCCTCTCCCGTCTACGTTTTCTCTGCCTTCCAAATTCTCTTCCTCTTCTTTGCTTATGCCATCAATAGTTTTCTCTTCCATTTCCTCATCTTTCCATATAGAATTGTACAAAACATGCCTAATTTTTACAGTTTAATTTCCTTTTAGAATAAAATTTTATGATACTATGTTTCCAATTAAGAATCACTAAAATTGAAAATAGAAAAGCTAACTGTTGTTTTCTCAGAGAAAAAGATTAATGTGCTGTTTTGAATGTGGGCTCCTTAATAAGAAAAGCCATTGATTGTTTTATATTACTTAGAGCCACACTAATATTATTGGCCTGTTTACTGTGCTATGTGTTTACCTTATATTGATTTTATCATTCTTTACAATTTTTTTTGGTTTGGTGTTTTTTTTTTTTTTGCATGGGCAGGCACCAGGAATCGAACCCAGGTCTCTGGCATGGCAGGTGAGAACTCTGCCTGCTGAGCCACTGTGGCCCACCCTACAATGTTTTTTTGTAGGTAGTTTTACATTATATCAGATGAAAAAGTGAGGCATATTCAGGGCATCTTGATCAGACTGCATATATGATCAATGGCAAAGCTGGTATTCAAACCCAGGTCTTTCTGATTCCCAAGTCCAGGCTCTTAATCACTCTTCTGGGAGGCTGGAAATGCTTGTTAACTTGAAAAACAATAACCTCTTTGATTGCTACTCTCTGGGGGAAGGGAACACATAGTTTACCACAGATCTTGAGTATGTCTCTTCTGACCCCTTCCTCCTCTATAACAATATATTTTAATTATCAAGAGATAGATTGATAAAGTTAATAAGCCTATTGGACAGTTGGAGAATGGCCGGGTCATCAGAGTAGAGGCTCTGTTGCCTGCCCCTGAGGGATCTGCTCAGAGGAGAGTATGAAGTGCAGGTCACGAGTTAGAAAACTCTGAAACAGATGAACATCAAATACAGTATGCCATCTAGGAATATGATCTATTTCAGTTCCCATCATCTTCCCTTAAATTCACTGGGAAAAGAAAAAAAAAGAGAGAGAGAGAGAAAAAAATGGCCAATTCTTTCTTGTTCATGAATTGAATGAACAAAAGTATTTATGAGGAAGGGAATGGCTGAAATCATTTCTGTAACATGTAATCCAGGGCTATCTGATTCATTATTTATGCTTGATTTCTCTGGTTCCTATCCTTTGTGTGTCTGAGCTTTTAAGACTCTGGTTGCCCAGTATTTGGGACCACTACAAGACTTTATTAGTTTTTGTTTTTTGTTTCTGTTTTTGGCATGGGCAGGCACTGGGAATCGAACCTGGGTCTCCAGCATGGCAGGTGAGAATTCTGCACTGAGCTACCATCACACTGCCCGAATAGGACCTTTTGATGGGTACTTCAGTTAGGGTGTGGCCCAGCTGAATTAGGATAGGTCTTAATCCTCTTACTGAAGGTCTAATAGGAATGGTCACACACAGAGAGAGAAAAGCCACAGGCAGCAGCTAGAAGCTAAACGTCAATATGAACCAAGAAGCTGCCATATGTGTTGCTATGTGACAGATAAACCAAGGACCAGGTATCACTGGCAGCCAGCCCCAGAACACCACAGTCTTCTGGGAGAAAGCATTGCCTTAATGATGCCTTGATTTTGTACTTCTTTTAAGTCTTAAAATGATGAGCCAATAAATTCCCATTGTTTAAACCACCTCAATGCATGGTATTTATTTAGGCAGCTAGGAAACTGAAATAGACGCCTGGGTCTGAAACTAGAGGAAAATTTGTTTGAGGCTCTGTAAAGGGAAGATTTTGGGGGTTGTTAAGGTTAATTTCATGTGTCAACTTGTCTAGGTTATGGTGTCCAGATGTTTGCTCAAGCAAGTGGTAGCCTGATTGTTACAGTAAAGGTATTTCTTAGATAGATTTGCATCTACAGTCAGTTGATTGCATCTACAGCTTCAATCAGCAGAGGAGAACAGCCTCAGCAATGAGGAAAGTCTCCTCATCCAAACAGTTGGAGAACTTAAAAGCCAGAACTGAGGATTTCAGAAGTCAGAAAGATTTCATGTCTCCACTTCAGCCAACCATCTTGTCCTTGGGAGTTCAACTTCATCTTCATCAGAGTTTCCAATGGAACTAGGATTTGCCAATCCTCATTGTCACATGAGCCAATTCTATAATAAATCTCTTACTATTTACGTTCATATATTCATATTCATATCCGTAACCATATCCATACATCCTGTTGGTTCTGTTTCCCCGGAGAACCTAATATAGGGGTGTACAGTCTGAAATTGGAGAGGGAAGAAGAGTGGCTAATCTAATATTTCCCAAATGTCCAAAAGTTGGAAAGCACAACTAATATAAAGGGTCATAGCTTGATCATCATGTATAATAGGATTGTAATTCTTAGTTTATATTTTTACTAATAAATGATAGCCCTATAGGTGGGGACTTTGTCTTGTTCACTTTTTTACACTGTCACCTAATAGGGAACTGGAACGGAGAAGATGCACAATGAATGCTTGCCGAATGAACACCTGTAAGTGGAAAATGAGTGGAAAAACAGTCATCCATGAGACACTGAGTCAAATCAAGCTCTGTATTGTCATTTGCCTTACAGAGAAAATGAAATAGAGATTTTAAGCTCTCCATGGGTGTCATGACACCCTTTCCAATCAGGGCTTCTCTTTTTACCCCATACAGAGAGTTTATAACATTGTGCAAAGTTTCCTGCTCAGTGCTGCTACCACTCTGCACATCCCAGCTGGGTTCTTGGAAAATTTACTGTGTGCCTGGCAAAGCGGTAGGCGCTGTGAGCACCCACATGTCTGTAATCTCTGGGGGAAGATGAAGATTATGAATTATGATCACATTACCTTTTCTTAACTGGCTCGAAGATATAAACATTTTGGAGCGAGTGGTACATTTCTTTGAAATGTTATATCAGAGCAACGCAAGCTGAAAACAAAACAGCCATTTATTTATCTGTGCCATGGAGCTGAACCGGAGCCAAGACTCTCAGATGGCTGGTACCTCACATACTTCTGCTGTTGATCAAAAATCTTTCCTGTAGAAAAGGCAAAAGGAGATAGGGCTGGAATATTTAAATCTAATTCTCTTAAGAGTGCTTTTTCATAATCAAAGGCTGTAATTGTTTTCCTCTGAGGCCCCAGCTCCTGCAGGGAGGCTTTATTTATGTCTGTTTTTTAAATTTCAAGCTAAAAAGCACAGTTTCTGGACTCAAGGCTAAGCCATAAAGAAGCAAGTAGGGAAAGCTTTAACACTTGTTAAATACACTAAGACTAAGAGGGCATGCATTTGTGTTCATCACTCAGCAAGACTAGAAGACCTCACAGCCTGGGCCATTCATCTTGGTGTTCAGCAGAGGAACCAGTACTGGTCCCTGCATCTCAACAGGCAAGGAGAGAAGCTGTTTATTCCCCAAGCAGATTTATGGAGCAAAAATGGAGCCTTGTAGGGGAGTGGGGGTGGGGTAGTCCAAAATGCAAGGTGGGGGAAGCATGTTGGGTACCAGGGAAGGACTTCTGCAAGTATTTAGAGTTGGTGAGACCACAAGCATTGCTTTGTGTTTTGTGGACTGCTTTGTCGCCGCAGTCCTCCCTTCTCCTCCCACACCCCCACCTCACCCCACCAATACCCAACATGCTCTCAGGAAAGACTGACACCAGTCACCTTCCTTGCAGAACTTAAGCCAAAGCTTTCCCTCTCCAGGGGTCAGTTGCATTTGAAGCCTTCTAATTGTGAAATATGACTTTGACTTTTTCATAAAGATATTTACGGTATCAGGGAGAAGGTAAGAGAGATATCTTGGGTGCCACCTTCCCCCAGTCTGGGTAGGCAATGGCTCATTCTACATGTCTGATACAAAATGGTCTTTAAATGAAAACGTCATCCTTTCTCATGAAATCCCAATATGCCCTTCAGAGCAGCTCTTTTACATATTTAAAAAAACTGCTTTCTCAGATTACAGTTAATTAAAACAATATATGCAAAGTCAAATATTCTTTGAATGATCTATGAGCACGTCAATCATGAGTTATTTGCCAAACACTGTAAGTAAAGAAAATATTCCATTCATTCACTGATTTAGTAACTGTTTAGTGAGGACATTAACCATAAGCCAGGTACTGCACTAGATACTGGAAACCAATACTTGCCATCACCTTGAGATTTTATACTCAGTGTGATCTGGTTCACTCTTAAACTGTCATATTGTTTTATTCAAACATTTAATAGGTTTCCACTTTGTGCCAGGCACATGAAAATTGATTGTCTAGACCAGACAATCTTACTCTAGAATCCACTATATGTTCTCTAGGCTTAAGTCTGACTTTACTACTTATTGTTAGTTAAACATTTAATTTCCTCACCTTTCAATCAGGCATACTAATATTATTTAATTCCTAGGACTGTCTTAAGCATTTAATGATATGATCCAAGTAGAATGTTAGCACATGATAAGTTCTCAATAAACATTAGCTATTTATTTGAATATGGCAAATGATATCTTTAGTTATTTGGAAGAACAATCCCGGAATTCAATTTATATATCCCATCTAGAAAGATATTTCAAGAAATACAGCCATTGGAGCCCATGTACTTACAGAAACAGAAGATGCACTCCAGAGGATGTAGTGAACTCCACTCTATCAGGTGTAATTGATCCTTAGGGAAACTAAGCAACAGTAGCAATAACACAGCACCCAGGAGAATGATCATCACCTCCTCCAACATCACCTCCATCACCACCATCACCTCCATCACCACCACTTCTATCACCAATCAGTGCCATCACCACCTTTTACCATCATGACTGCTACTATTAATGTCGCTGCTACTGTCACCACTTTCAACTTCACTCTCACCCACCTCCGCCGTCAGCACCACCACCAACAGCACCCCAATTTCACTTCCACTGTCTCCAGCTACATTGCTTACCACTGCCACCGCCACCACCTGCACCATCCCCAACATTGCAATTATTGCAACCATGCATCCCAATGTTTCTCAAAGAATGACCCATTACCTCCTAATTTACGATCCCCTGGGCCACTTATTAAAGTTATGATCCATTGCGGGTTTTTTTTTAAATATTTTTATTTAAGAAAACAAACAATACACTTAGAGCCACCGAAAGTGGGTATCTTTTTTTTTTGCATGGGCAGACATTGGGAATCGAACCCAGGTCTTCGGCATAACAGACGAGAACTCTGCCCGTTGAGCCACCGTGGCCTGTCCAAAAGTGGATATCTTAGTTAGCTTAACCATAGGCATATTTAAATAAAGTATCCATATAAGGTCTGTTGTATTTTACTGAAGACTTACTGGATCAGAATTTGTGGACAATTTCTAGAAATTCGCATTTTAAACTCCTAGGTGATTTACATGGAGCTCATATAGGAGAATCACTGTATTTGAGGGTATCTGACTCCATTAATCCCTGGTGGCTCATCCATAAACTGGAATCCCTTAAATTTCTACTGAAGCCTCTACTTGATTATGGGCTATGGTGTGTTAAAAAAGTAGGGCAAAATTATAAGTACAAATCAAGGCTAAATTGTGTCCAGACCAAGGGTTCAAGCATTCCAGGAAACTGTAGCTGAACTTTATTTCTCTGGCCTTCAGATCCCTTACTTGGATAATAAGGAAATGCCCAATGTCCACGGCAGAACCAGGACTAGCAGCAACTCTCAGTCTGGTGTGGTGGTTGTACCAGGAGCTGATCAAGGGAAAGCAGAGGCAGAAGAAAACAGCAACAAAAGCAAACTGATTTGGGGCCAACTGTGACTCAATCCATGAACAAGATTGGGTATATTAACATTATGGAGATAATGACATGTAACTAGACACCAGTCCTGGGTGGGAAAATATGAGAGAAGAAATTTGTCTTTGGATACTGTGCCAGTTTGAAACTGTTGTGGACCCCAGAAAACCCATGTTTTAATCCTCATTCAATACTGCTAGATGGGATCTTTTGATTAAGCTGTTTCCATGGAGATGGGATCCACCAGTTGTGGGTGGGAACTTTTGATTAGGTGGTTTCCAAAGAGATGTTTCTCCACCCATTCAAGATCGATTGCTAGCTAGAGTCCTTTAAGAAGGAACCACTTTGAAAAAAGCTTCATAATCCACACAGCCAGAGACCCTTGGAGATATAGGAAGAAAATGTTCCCAGGGAAGCCTTAGGATACAAGAAGCCAGCAGAGAAAGCTAGCAGATATGGCCATGTGCCTTCCCAGTTGACAGAGGTGTTCCAGACAGTTCAACCTTTCTTGAGCTAGGTATCTTTCTCTGGATGCCTAAATCTGGACATTTTTATAGCCTTATAACTGTAAACTTGCAACTTCATAAATTCCCTTTTTAAAAACAGTTCCATTTCTGGTATGTTGCATTCCAGCAGCTTTAGCAAACCAAACAGACACTTTGATTTTTCTCTTCCATTTTCTATTTTCCCTTTTACCTTCCTCCTCTGTATCTCACCCTCTTTTAGTTTGCCCGAGCTGACATCACAAATATCACACAATGGGTTGGCTTAAACAAGAAGAATTTATTGGCTCATGGTTTTGAAGCCTAGAAAGCTTGCTGCTTCCTGGGGTCAGTAGCATTCTGGAGCTGGCTTGCCACAATCTTCAAGGTTCCTTGGTTTAATATCCTTCCTCTGTCCATAACAATGTCCTCTCCTTTCTCGTTCTGTGACTTCCAGTTTCCCTTTATAAACCCTCCAGTAATCTAGATTAAGAACCACCTTCATTCAGTTGGGCCACACCTTACCTGAAAATAACATCTTCAAAAGGTCCTATTAACAGTCAGTTCACACCCACAGGGACATGGGTTAAGATTAAGAATATGTCTAAATTGGGGTGCATAATTCAGCCTACTGTACACCCCTTCTATCTAATACCCACAGGCTTGTTACATCAGTGTCCACCCTCCCATCCAAATTCTGATGCATTTTCCTACATGGTCTTTTCTCTGCCACCTCTTAAACCTTATGTGCTCCTACTATTCCCTGCGTTCTGCACTCTAGCCACACTGGACTCCTTTCCCATATTCCTGGCACACTCAAAACACTTCCCACCTCAGGGCCTTTGCACTAATTGGTAATTCTGCCTAGGGAGCTGCTTGTCTCTCTCCCTCACTTCCTTTCAGTCTTTGTTCAAATGCCACTTTATTAAAGAGCTTTCTGATAGCCCCATGTAAAAATTGTAATTCCCCACCCTCATCATTCCCTGTCCTTTTACCCTGCTTTATTTTCCAATATCTAACACATTACATAAATATTTGTTAATCTGTTCCTCTCTCCCCCCTCACCAGATTGTAAATTTTTGAGAGCAGAGAATTAATGTCTGTTTTACTCAGACAGTACCTGACACATACATAATAGGCATTCAATAGATTTTTATCTCCCAGGAATAATAATGAATTTCCATTCTGTTGGAATGCTAAGTTTTGCCAAATATGGAATGGTTAATACCTTACCCCTTTTCAGATAATACATTTACACTTGACAAGGACTTTCAGGAGAAAATGATTTCGTTCAAGGAAATATTTCAAATGGTAGATACTGCAACATTCATGTTAGCCTAGTGAAGTTGACATTTAGAAGCACACTTTCAGCCAAATTTAAAATTATCCAACAACCACTATTTATCACTGTGAACCCAGTGCCTTGTCCAGGGTCTGGCATATTGTAGTTGTTCTGGCATATTCTAAGTGCATGTTTTGCCTACAGAGAAGGCCTACCCATGAGTAATAATCCAGTCGACACTTCCATGAGGCTTTCTAATTGATTACTGCTACCTCTTTGGCTTTTAAAACTGCAATTTCCCAGCTGGCCTGAGAGCTGGGCATAAATTCAGGTATTGTTTTTCATTTTGCTGAAGACTTTGTGGTCTGTTGTTTTGGTTTCTCTATGCATAACTTACAGACAACAACAAAAAAAGATAGTCTCATAAAGAACAGAGACTTTCTTTAGAGAGTAAATAATTGCCCAAGTTCATGGGCAATTAAGAAGTTTGGGATCAAATTGTATGTTTTGTCCCAGGCTTACATTGTAAGCCATTTTTCCCTAGGGGGAAAGAAAACAGTTGTGCCAAGCGATTGTGCCTTAACCTATCTTGCAGCTCAAGGATTCCGTTTTTAATCAGTGCTAAATTTATCAGATCTTGCCTGAATTTGCAATAGAACAGCTGCCAAGCAAACTGTGAAGGAACAGAATGTGTCAACGTTCAGCTGAAACCAGCAAGGAAATCCTTCCTAATCAAAACCAGCCGTCACCGACCTTCAAAACTAGCACACCCAGAGTGATTGCCTCTGACAAAAGGAACACCCTGCACCCAAAGCTTCTGCAAAACACCTCAAACACATGCCCACGGAATTTTTCACCTATGGCAAAGAATTTCCATTCTCTGGACAAAAATACCAACATGGGGACTCCATTTTATGTAAGCATCTGAAGTCATTTCAATAGTTAACTCACTATTGCCTGTAAGTTCTTAGCCATTAGAAAGTCTTGTTTTCAAGATCTTGTTCATTTTACCACTTACCTCATTTAATTAATATAATTAATTATAATTATATAATACAAGATTTCTAATTATATATAAATTATATATAATATAATTAAATAATAATAATAAAATAATTAAATTAAATTCTGATTTAATTGTATTTTTATTCTACCTAAGATTGACTTATTTTTCAAATTTAGCTAAAATATCTTTGTACTTAGTTCTCAAAGAGGATTTCTCTAGTGACCCCATTTAAGATATTAAATCCCTCAATATTCTCTATTCTCCCTTCCCATTTTATTGACCTTCAGAATGTTGATTACAATCCAACATACTATTTCAACCTACTTATTTTATTTAGTATTTATATCCTACCCATCTACTCCCCCCAACTAAACTGTGAAATTCACAAGGGCAGGGATATTTGTCTGTTTTGTTTACTTGGAGCATGCCTCACCTAAAGGCGGTGCTAAATAAATATTGTGGAATGAATGAATGAATGAACAAACAGTGGTTAAGAATGCTGGCTCCAGAATCAGTTTATCTAGGTTCAAACCCAGGCTCTACCACTTGAGCCTCCTCTCAAATATTTAAGAGGCTTAAAAATATTAAAATTTTTTAAGCCTCAGTTTTCTCCTCTGCGCAGTGAGAGTTAAAAAAGCTTTTTGATTTTTTGAAAATATGTCAGGGACTTAAGCCTGATCCTTAATTTTTTACTTGCTTTTCCCGATTAACTGCCGAAAATCAACATAGTTTCCATAAAAGGCGGTGTTCAACTGCCAGCCCAGCTCAGATATCACCCCTGGAAGAGCACATGCCTGCTAGCATCCTTGATGATCATAGGGAAGCCAGCTGACTCACCCCTGAGATTCTTTCCTAAATAAGTGCTTCAGAGACAAAGGTATGAGTGTAAATACATTTGCTGTAGAAAAACCCTTTGCTAGAATCAGTAGCCATGCCCATCAATGCATTTATATAACTGTGATCAGTCATATTGGGAAATGATGTTTCCAGCTTTCCAAGTTGAACTCTCTCTCTCCTTGCCTCCTTGCTGCCATATTTTGAGGATCCAGTGAAAAACCTCTCTTGGCAAACAGAAAGAACAGGGAAGATGGCATTAGCATGGGGCTAGTACATTGAGACTGGAAGCAGAATGTGGTGAGACTGACCTGTGGATAAAGCAACACTGGGAAAGAGGTTCTGTGTCTGACAAAGAACATGACTCAGGAATTAACCCAGGACCCCTTTCCATCACTGGGTCTAACTCAGGATTGTCTTGGCGATGGGGGTTACTGAGAGTGTCTGCCAATGAGAGTAATGAGGAAAGGTATGAGATGAAAGGGAAGAAGGAGGGTCATGAGATTTCTTGAACAAGGTACAACCAGATGCAACAACGCAGAACTGGAATCCTGAAACTCAAATCATGGGCTTTAGCTTTGCCCGACTTGAATCCCTGAGCCCCAAATCTGGTCTGACTCTAACCTTAAATTCATTCCCCAGGATTCACTTTGAACACTGCTCAGTCCATCTGTATCCATTGATCCCATCATGATCACCACAATTGATTTCCACACGTGGCCTTATACCAGTGCTTCCCCTCATAGGTGAGCTCACCGGTACAGTTCCTGGTTCTGATCCCTGCTGCCAACCTTCTTGCCTTCCTCTAGCCTTATCCTGCCTCATTTCCACCCTCTCCTCTCTTCCTCCATCCTGTCCTTCAATATGCATTTATCTGAGACCAGTAGGCCAGAAGTTGTGCTAGGAACTAGAGATACAGCCATGAATAAGTTTTCATCCACATGTCCCAGAAGTTTTTGTCTAGTGCAGTGTTTTTATAGTTCAATGCACAATAAGAAATGTATTTTACATCATGAATCAATGCACACATGCAAAAAGTACTTAGATGTATATATGTACGTATAAAAACAAAATGACTACAATTTCACAAAACAATATTTATTGAAGAGCAAGAAATGAATTCTGATATTTTCTATTCTAGTCGATTCATTTTTAATCCAGTCACAGCCCACTAGATTTTATGATCTGCAGCTTCTAAAACCCTGGAAGAAGTGGAGGAAACTGACAATAAAATGGATAATTATAATGCAGTTTGGGTGGTGTTGCTATAAGGTCATAACAAGGGAACAATTGGAGCATAAAGAAGAAGTACCTGACCCTGCCTGAGGGTGGATGACAATAATATGCTCACAGCATCTATCTGTGGAGGTTGTGCTCTGAAACATATGCTTACTGCCTCTCTGTCCAGAAAAGTAGCAGCAGGTGTGACTTATTCATTGTGGGATGATAACAGCTGGACCTTCAAAGAAGAGAAGGGTGGGGAGGATCAAGGAGAAGTGTCCCAGGTGAGGGGGGGGGAACCATGTGGAATGCCTCTGGTCATGTTTGAGAATGCAGACAGTTGGATATAAGGAGAAAACAGATTACAGAATAAGGATAATTTGACTTTTTCCTTTTCAATTTGGATGCCTTTTATTTCTTTCTCTTGCTTGATTGCTCTGGCTAGAACATTCAGTGCAATATTGAATAAGTGCTAAAGCAGAAATCCTTATCTTGTTCCTGATGTTAAGGGGTAAACTCTGTCTTTCACTGTTAAGCATATTTGTTGTGGGTTTTTCATAAATGCGCTTTATCATGTTGAGGAAGATCCCTTCTATTCCTAGTTTTCTGAGTGTTTTATCATGGAAAGATGTTGTGTTCTGTCAAATGCCTTTACTACATCAATTTAGATGACCATGTGTTTTATTTTTCCCTTTGTTCTATTAATGTGGTGTTTTATACTGATTGATTTTCTTACATTGAACAATCCTTGCATTCCTGGAATAAATTCACTTGGTTACTGTTTTAGTTTCCAAGGCTGCTGGAAGCAATACCATGAAATAGTTTGGCTAAGCAATGAGAATATATTTGCTTACAGTTAGAGTCCAGGAAAATGTCCAAATAATGACATCATCAAGACAGGGCTTTCTTCCTAGAGACAGGCTGCTGACAATCCTTGGTTCCTATGCCACACAGCAAGGCACGTGGCGGCATCTGCTCTTCTCTACCATCTCTTCCAAGTTTTCTTGATTCACCTTCTTGCTTCTATGGCTTTCTCTCTCTCTTCCACTCTTTCTCTCTGTCTCTTTTTTAAAAAAATTTTTATTGCTAAATTTTAACACACAGACATTCCATACATGGTGTGCAATCAATGGCTCACAATGTCATCACCATGATAATTTTTTAGAACATTTGCCTCCCTCCAGAAAAATAAAGAAAAAAAGAAAAACTTATACATACCATACCATTTACCGCTCTCTCTCATTGATCACTAGTATTTCCATCTACCCAATTTATTGTAACCATTGTCCCTCCTATTATTTGTTTATTTCTTATCCATATTTTTTACTCATCTATCCATACCCTAGATAAAAGGAGCATCAGACACAAGGTTTTCACAATCATACAGTCACATTGTAAAAGCTATATTATTATACAATCATCTTCAAGAATCATGGCTACTGGAACACAGCTCAACAGTTTCAGTTACTTCCCTCTAGTCACTCCAATACACCATAAACTGGAAAAGGATATCTATATAATGCATAAGAATAACTTCCAGGATAACCTCTCAACTCTAGTTTGAAATCTCTGTCACTGAAACTTTGTCTCATTTATCTCTTTCCCCTTTTGATCAAGAAGTCTTTCTCAATCCCTTGTTGCCAGGTCCCAGCTCATCCCAGGATTTCTGTCCCATGTTGCCAGGGAGATTTACACCCCTGGGAGTCATGTCCCATGTAGGCGGGGAAGGGCCGTGAGTTGACTTGTGTATTGGCTTAAAGAGAAAGGCCACAACAAAACAACAAAAGAGCTTCTCTGGGGAGTGACTCTTAGACCTAATTTTTAAGTAGGCTTAGCCTACCCTTTGTAAGAATAAGTTTCATAGAGGCGAACCCCAAGATTGAGGGCTTGGCCTATTGATTTGGCTGTCTCTACTTCTTGCAAGAATATAAAAAATTCTCCAAATGAGGAAGTTTAATATTTCCTCCTTTCCAGCCAGTGCCCCAAGGGGACCTTGCAAATACTTCTTTATTCAGTGCCAGAATTACTCTGGGATCTATAGGGGCATCATACTAACCCAGACAAACCAACAAAGTCTCATGCCCTATTCGAGATTCCATGTGCTTTTTTTTTTGGGGGGGGGGGGTGCATGTTCTGGAAATTGAACCCGAGTCTCCTCCATGAAAGGCGAGTATTCTACCACTGAACCACAGAGATTCCACATACTTTTGGTGTTCAACTAAAGACCTACCCCGCCTACATGGGACATGACTCCCAGGGGTGTAAATCTCCCTGGCAACGTGGGACAGAAATCCTGGGATAAGCCAGGACCTGGCAACAAGGGATTGAGAAAACAAGTTAGATTAGGAAATGCACTACCCAAAATACAAACTTTGCACCAAATAAACATCTCTCCCTTTGGTCTTACACAGAAGTTGAAGTTTTAAAATATGGATGATATCATCCTTTACCCTGTATTCTGATTTACCTTAGGCCTATCCAGCTCAGCTTCATTCATACCTCTACTCAAGGTCAGAACCCTTTTTCAGCTTTTTAAACAGTTCCTGTATGGGGTACTGCTGACTTTCATAGCTTCAGAGCTCTAATTCTGAATCTCAGGTGTCACATAAATTCTTGACGTTCTGGGAATGACCAGGTTATAAACAAACAGCCCAGTGTCGCAGAATTTAGAAATAACTGTTACAGCTCCTGAACATATGCGACTGCTGTAAGAGTTTACAATCTAGGACCGTTTACAATAGGCCCCAACCTGATAACCCATGGTCTCAACTTCAGTTCACCAAGTTTTTATATTATAGTTAGTCCATATGAGTGAGACATGATATTTTTCTTTTTGTTTCTGACATTTAATTCAACATACAGTTCTTTAAATTCATTTACCTAGTAACTTGGCCTCACAACTTTATTCCTTCTGGCAGCCACTCAGTAGTCCATTGTATGTAAACACCATAGTTCCCCCTTTCATTTTTCAGTTTTGTACCCTTTGGCCACCTCCATCCATTGCAGATTGTGAATACTGCGGCCATAGACACCAATGTGCAAATGTCCATTCATGTCCCCACATTCAGGTTCAGGGTCATACAGCAACCCCACCCCTAGCCTCCTGTGGAACCACCACCCTGCCCTCCAAGGGGCTGCACCTCTCAGCTTCCCTACCAACAGTGAATAGGTACATCTCTTCCTCTGCATTTTCTCTAGCACTTGTTTCTCTCTGTTCATTTTTAAACTCTTTCTGTTTTTAAATTCTGACTATAAAGGACTCCTGTAATAGGATTAACACTCATCTAGAAGGAGGTGGGTCATACCTTAACTGAAGTAATCTCATCAAAATGTTCTACTTACAATTGGTTTAAGTCCATAGGAATGAATTAGACTTAAAAACTTGTTTTTAGACTTAAGAGTATGCTTCAGACCACCCCAGTAAAGGTATTTAATCCTTTTAATAAACTTCTGGATTTTTGTTGAGTATTTTTGCATCTATATTTATAAAGTATATTTGTTTGCAATTCTCTTTTCTTTTTCTGTTTTTATCTGGTTTTGATGTAAAGGTATTTTTTGGCCTCATAGAATTAGATAGGAAGTGTGCCTATTTGAAAGATTAGAGATTAAAGTCATGTTCTTTAATTCAGTATTGTAGGGTGGAAACCTTTGATTAATTGCTTCCATGGAGATTGTCCCACTCAGTTGTGAGTGTGGCTTTTTATTAGATGGAATTGTGACTCTCCCCATTCAAGGTGGGTCTTGATTAGTTTACTGGAGTCCATTAAAGGGGAAACATTTT
The DNA here is from genome assembly GCA_004026745.1 of Myrmecophaga tridactyla. Lineage (NCBI taxonomy): Eukaryota > Metazoa > Chordata > Mammalia > Pilosa > Myrmecophagidae > Myrmecophaga > Myrmecophaga tridactyla. The sequence goes on from PVIY010004364.1 coordinate 20,441, forward strand.
GGAGAAACCTCAGATGCAGATGCAGACACAGATGTTTGGAAATGCAGAAGCCCCATGAGATATCAGGAGCTGAGAGGGCCAACAGAAGCCAGACAGGAACCAAAAGTGACATAGACACAGATGTTTGGAGATGGTTGGAGTGCCAAAGGAGATGGTGGGAATGCTGATAGATAGAGCAGATGCCTAAACACGGCTGTTTGGAGATGCAGAGCTTGGGGGATGTTGTCATGTGCCTTCCTATGAGATGCTAAGCAAGCCAGGACCCAGAGTTGTGTCCCAGGTAAGCTAAGTGAAGGTACACAGACGCTTAGAGAAGAAATCACTGGCATGAGAAACTGCAAACAATTGGGAACAAGGACTAGCAGACATCAGTTACGTCCCTTCCCATGTGACAGACATCACCATTGAAGTCAAGGTACATTCTCTGGATGCCTTAGTTAGGACATTTTTTATGACCTTAGAACTATTAACTTGTAAATTAATAAATTCCCTTTTTAAAAACCATTCCATTTCTTGTATATTGCATTCTGGCAGCATTTAGCAAGCCAAAACAGATTTTCATGCCAGAAAAGTGGGGTACTGTAGTTTGCAAATGCCAAACATGTTGGAATGACCTTTTAAATGGATAAGGGGAAGATTTCAGAAAAACTGTGAGGTGCTTGATAGAGAAGGCCTAGATTACTTTGAAGATACTGTTGTAAAAATGTGGACTCAAAGATACTTCCAATGAGGACTTAGACAGAAATGAGGGATTTGTCATTGCAAACTGGAAGGAAGGTTACCCTTGTTTTCAAGTGGCAGAGAATTTGGCAAACTTGTGTTCTGCTGTTAGATGGAAGTTAGAATTTAAAGGTGATGACCCAGGATAGTTAGCTGAGAAAATTTCCAATATGGAAAATGCAGCCTGGATGTTCCTTGCAGTTTATAGTGAAATGCAAGAAGAAAAAGATTAGTTGAGAGCTGAACCCTTGAGTACAAAAAAAACAGGAATTAAAGATCTGGAAAATTCTGGGCTTCCAGAAAGGGTAACCCCAGTAGTTAGCGCCCTACATAAAGATTTAACCAACTATGGAGCCAGTCAGCCATGTCAGGACAAACCGAGACAGGAGAAGGAGCTTTCCAGAAAGGATTTGTGGAAAGGCCTATTGTCTAATGGCTTTGATCCCTGTATGCTACATGGAAAATCAATAAATTTTTTTGCAAGATCTATATAAACAGAACCACTGCCAGTCTGGACTAAAAGTGACAGAAAAGGAACATACTGGAGGAAAAATGACTTCAAAGGCAGATCCATGGAAGCTAACATCTGAAGCCAAGAAATCTTGGGCCAGTAGAGCAGACCCACCCATCCATGTGGGAAAGGTGGATTTGCTCCTTCACCTTGATGTTCAGAAGAGTTTTGGTGCCCCAGGCCTTGGAGAGGGTGTATCACATAAACTGGAGATTGGGGGGAGCCTGGAAATCACCCCATTGTTCTGAGAGTGTTGAGTGTGTACTCCAGAGATGGCAGAAAGCCAGGTGCTGCCCTGATGCTTGAAGAGGGTGGAGCTGAAAGTGGTCCACCCAGGGTGCCCCAATGTTGCAACCCTCATCCCAGCATTTGCAGAGAGGAAGGCTGCAATGTAAGCCCTTAGAGAGGATGGGATGGCCACTCTCTGAAGCCCTGAGGATGAAACAGAATTCCATAAATGACTCTCAGACTATAAATTCTGATGGACTTTGCCCTACAGGTTTTAGGAACTGTTTGGGACTTTTGACCCCTGTTTTCCTTTCAATATCTCCCTATGGCAATGAGAACATGTATCTTATGACTGTCCCTCCTTTGTGTATTGGAAGCAGATAACTTCTTGCTGAGTTTCATAGGTCACAGCCAGAAGAAAATTTTTCTTTAGGACAAACCATTCCTCTGCTGGCTTTCATGAGATTTTGTACTGTTTTTAACTTGGTGTTGTATTTGTACTGTTATTGAAATGGTTTAAAGTTTTTGTGATATTTTGACGGAATGAATGTATTTTGCACATGGAAAGAACACGCCTTTTGGGGTCCACAGGGTAGAATATATTGGTTTGAAAGTACTATGTACCCCAGAAAAGCCATGAACTTTAACCCTGATTCAATATTGTAGGTTGGAAATCTTTGATTAAATTGTTTCCGTAGAGATTGACCTGCTCAATTGTGTGTGTGACCTTTTGATGGGGATGGGATTCTTTTCATGGAGATGTGACAAACACAATTTTGAGTATGGCTTTTTAATTAAATGGAGTTGTGACTCTGCTCATTCAAGGTGAGTCTTGATTAGTTTATGGGAGTCCTTTAAAAAGGGAAACATTTTGATGAAACCTCAGATGCAGACACAGACACAGACACAGGGTTTAGAAATGGAGAAGACCCAGGAGACATCAGGAGCTGAGAGGGCCAACAGAAGCTAGGCAGGAACCAGAAGTGACATAGATATAGACATTTGGAGATGCTTGGAGTGCCGAAGGAGATGCTGGGATTGCTGACAGAGAAAACAGATGTCTAGACACAGATGTTTGGAGATGCAGAGCTCAGCAAATGTTGTCATGTGACTTCCCATGAGATGCTAAGCAAGACAGAACCCAGAGTTGTGTCCCGGAGGAGTTACATGAATGCCCACAGATGCTTAGAGAGGAAACTGCTGGCATGAGAAACTGAAAGCAATGGAACTTGGAACAAGGACCAGCAGATACCAGCCACATGCCTTCCCAAGTGACAGACATTGGCCTTTCTTGAGTTAAAGTACCTTTCTCTGGATGTCTTGGTTTGGACATTTTTATGAACTTAGAACTGTAAACTTAATAATTCCCTTTTTAAAAGCCTTTCCAGGGGGTTTCAGGGTAGTTCAGTGGTAGAATTCTCACTTGCCCTGCAGGAGATTTGGGTTTGGTTCCTTGTCCATGCACTCCCCACCTGCAAAAAACAAAAAACAACAACAAAAAACAACCAACCAAACAAACAAAAATTCAATAAATAGTGCTGTGATAATGGGATACTCACATGGAAAAATAATGAAATGTGACTCCGCCATACAACATACAAAAAAAAAAGCCATTCCATTTCTAGTGTAATACTTTGCATTACACAGTATTTAGCAGACCAATACAGGAAGTAAGCCCTCCTCTTCTATTTTTTGGAACAGTTTGAGAAGAATTAGTGTTAATTTTTCATCAAATGTTTGGCAGAATTAAGCAGTGAAGTTATCTTGTCTTGAATTTTTCTTTATTGGGAGCTTTTTAATTACTGATTCAAACTCTCATTATAGATTTTCTATTTCTTCTTGCATCCGATTAGAAAATTTTTATGTTTCTAAGAATTTATCCATTTCATCTAGGTTATCTAATCTGTTGGCATATAATTTTTCATAGTACCCTCTTATAATCCTTTTGATTTCTCTAAGGTAGTAGTAATGTCCCCACTTTCAATTCTGATTTTAGTTATTTATGCCCTCTCTTTTTTTCTCTGTCAGTATGGCTAAGATTTTGTTGATTTTATTGTCTTAAAAAAAATCATTTGGTTTTGTTGATTTTCTCTATTGCTTTTCTCTTCTCTGTTTCATCTCTCTCTGCTCTAATCTTTACCATGCTCTTCCTTCTAATAACTTTGTGTTTAGTTTGCTTCTCTTATTCTAGTTTCTTTAAGTGTGAAGTTAGGTTATTGACTTGTGATCTTTCTTCTTTTTTAATGTAGGCATATAGAGTTGTAAATTTTCCTCTGAATACTGCCTTCACTGTATCTGATAACTTTCAGTATGTTGTGTTTTTGTTTTCATTCATTTCAAGATATTTCTTAATTTCACTTGTGATTTTCTTATTGACTCATTGGCTGTTTAACAGTGTGTTGTTCAATTTTTACATATTTGTAAATTTTCTATTTTCCTCCTATAATTGACTTCTAGCTTTATTGCATTTTGTTTCAAGAAGATAATTTGCATTACTTCATTTTTTTAACTTATTAAGATTTGTTTGGTGGCCTGACATATGGTCTATCCTGGAAAATGTGTCAAAAATTACTTAAGCATGTGAATTTGGCTGTTGTTGAGTGGAGTGTTCTATATATGACCATTTAGGCTTAATTGGTTAATAGTATTGCTCAAATCCTCTATTTCCTTATTCATCTTCTGCTTAGATGTTCTATCAATTATTGAAAGTGGTATATTAAAGTATCCAACTGTTAGTGTAGAACTATCTATTTCTCCCTTAAAATCTGTCACTTATTTATTTAAAGTAGTGGTAATGTCCCCATCTTCAATTCTGATTTCAGTTAGTTATTTTAGTTATATTTTGGGTCTTGTTGTGAGGTTCATATATGTTTATAATCATTATGTCTTTTTCCTGGATTGAATCTTTTATCAATATACAATGTCCTTATTAATTTTTTTTTTTTTTTACTTAAAGTCTATTTTGTCTTATAAGCAGGATTGACTCTAAGATATCTACACCAGGACACATTATAGTGAAAATATGAAAATCCAATGAAAAGAATATTTGAAAGCAGCAAGAGAGAAGCAACTCTTCATATACAAAGGATCCCCAATAAGATCAACAGTAGAATTCTCATCAGAAACCATGGAGGCCAGACAACAGTGGGATGGCATACTCAAAGTCCTTAAAGTAAAAAAATTATCAACCAAGAATTCTATAGCTAGCAAAATTATATATCAAAAATGAAAGTGAGGGGGTACAGGGGCAGGCTGCTTGTAGAATTCTCACCTACTGTGTGGAGACCCAGGTTAGATTCCTGGCCTGTACACTTCCCTCCCAAAACATTCAACAAATTGTATTGCAAGAATGGGATAGTCACATGGGAAAAAGAATGAAATGTGATCCTCACCATACAGCTTAAAAAATGAAGGAGAAATGAAAACATTTACAGATAAACAAACTATGAAAGAGTTCAAAGCCTTCCCTATAAGAAATGCTAAAGAGATTTCTATAGGCTGAAAATAAAAGGACACTAATGGTAAATTGAAATCACAAGAAGAAACAAAGAACATTGGTAAAGGTAAAAATAGATAAATGTAAAATTCTGTTCATTATTGTACTTTTGGTTTGTAATTGCTTTCCCCCCATACAACTTATAGGCAAATCTGTAAAACAGCATCACAAATCTATGGAAATAGGCATACTAGGTATAAAGATGTCATCTGAAACAATGAAGGAGTCAGGTAGAGATATCACGCAACCGAGTGTTTGTCTTCTACTGAAACTAGGTTGGTACTGGTTGAATCAACCTGTTACTAATTTAAATGCTCATTGAAATCACAAAGGTAAACACTAAAAATTAACTAAAAAAAAAATAAAGAAAAGGAAAGAAGAATACAATCAAAATGGTACTCTCCAAAAACCTACTAATTACAAAATAAAAAGCTGTAATGAAATAATTGAGGGACAAAAACATACAAGACATACAAAAAACAAATAATAAATGTCAGAAGTAAATTCCTTCTTCTCAGTTATTACCTTAAATCTCAATGACTTAAATTCCCCTATTAAAAGATAAAGACTGGTGGGTTGGATGAAAAAGCGTGATTGATATCTATATGCTGTCTGCAAGAGACTCATTTTAGGTAGAAAGACATAAAGAGGTTGAAAGTAAAAGGAGGAGAAAGATATTCCGTGAAAACAATAATCAGAAGAGAGCTGGAGTGGCTATATTATTTTCAATATAGTTTTTATTACTGGGTGGGGGTGGGGTGGGGAATAGAATCAAATGACTAAGATGAAGCAATGATTTGCATAGTTCCTGTTTTATACTCTTTTCGCATCCTAGAATAGAATTAATTCCAGACTAGAAAGCGTCTTGAAGTTATCTTGAGAAAATTGAGGGCAGAGGGGAAGAGTGACTGTGCCAAGATCATCTAGCTAAGTAATGATAAGGAAGAAATTACATAGCAGGGCATTTTTGTATCTAAACATACTTCTAAGAATTTGTGGTATTCAACGTGGTAGTCACTACAACTTTGTGACAATTTTGATTTAAATTTAATTTAAATAAAAGTTTTAGTAATTCAGTCCTTCAGTTGTACTGGCCATATTTCAAGAGTTCAGTTGTCCCATGTTTCAGATGGTTATTGTAGTAGACATTTCCTTTATCATAGAAAGTTCTATTGGACATTGCTGTCATAGATAGTCTCTTTCAGTCATCCTTCAATAAATTCATCATCATATTCCACTACTTATATATTGTGAGAGAAATCTGTGAGTAAAGATCAATCCTTGGAGAACAGCCTGGGCTCTGCTTCACTCCAGAGTGATTCCAGTGATTTTTGGCAACTTATGTTTGAATACCTAAGTGGACTCACTCAAGTCTCATTCACTCTCTCTCGTTCTCTAGTGTTCTCTCTACCTCTCTCTCTGTCTCTATTTCTCTATGCATCACACACACACACACACACACACACACACACACACACAAATTCACAAATATACATGCATATGCAGAATTCTTTCTGTTAGATTGAAAACATTTTTCTTAAAAAAACAAAATTATAACCCAGGCCATAACTTGTATGCATAGGATTTGGGCTGCTCTTCCTTTTACGAACAATTCTTTAAGACAAAATCAGGTTGAAATGAAAATTCACTGAACCATCAGAGAATCCAGAGACTCAAAACTAAGAACAACACTCATCAGAAACACGTTTTAGGAGGGTGGGAGTATCACAAAAGAGTAGCAAGAAGCCAAAGAGAGCAGAATGCTATTTCCAATTATATTTTACATGACTGTATTTGCCAAAATTTCCCTAATGCTTGCTCAAATGACTGCTTCACTTAGATGATCTTTCAAAGGGCCTCTCCAAAACAGACTACACCCATCAAACTCATGGGACCCCACCATGTACACTGTGCAGCCCCCTCGGCTTGCTCCTCATCCATACCTGGAGATACTGACTTAGAATTTGTTACTGGATTCCAGTTATTGTCCACATTTTACAGATGAGGAAATTATGTAAGAGAAATGTTGCTTTAAAAATTGCATGTTAGAAGGAACTGGAACCACTATACATTGTTGATGGGAATGTAAAAAGGTGCAACCTCTGTGGAGAAAGTCTGGGTGGTTACTCAAAAAGGTAAACATAGCATTACCATACACCCAGCAATTCCATTCCTAGGTATATACCCTAAAGAATTAAAACAGGGGTTCAAACAGATACTCGTATACCAATATTCATAATAGCGTTACTCCCAATACCCAAAAGGTAGAAACAACCCAAGGGTCCATCAACAGGTGAGTGGATAAACAATACATACACACAATGGAATGTTAGACATAAAAAGGGGTAAAGTACTGATACATGATGCAACATGAATGAACTTTGAAAAAACTATGCTAAATGAAACAAAAGGACAAATATCGTATGGTTCCACTTATATGAAAAATCTAGAATAGGCAAATTCATAAGGACAAAAAATAGATTAGAGATTCCAGGGGCTGGGAGTAGGGGGCAGGTTGGGGGGGTTGTTGCTTAATGAGTACAGATTTGCTATTTGGAGTGGCAAAAATGTTTTGGAAATATATAGTGGCTATGGTTGCACAAAATTGTGAATATAATTAATGCCACTGAATTGTACACTTAAAAATGATTAAAATGGCAAATTTTATATATTTTATATATATATGTTATCACCCTAAAGTTTTTTTTTTAAGTTGCATGTTAGATAATGACAAAGCAAGGCCTGGAACCCAGATATATAGATATATAACACAGGGCTCTTTCCAATGGATATCACAATGTTCCATATTTTACAAAAGTATGCAAAACTATTAACTTAGAAGAAAGGCTGCTTTTCTTCAGGGTCAAAAAGAGAATGAGTAAAGTGCCATTTGAAAAATACACATGTAGTATGCCAGTTTGAAAATATGTACCCCAGAAAAACCATGTTTTAATCCTGATCCATTCTTGTAGGGGCAGCCATTTCCTTTAATCCTGATTCAATATTGCAGGCTGGAAACTTTTGATTAGATTATCTCCATGGAGGTGTGACGCACACAATTGTGGGTGTAGACCTTTGATTAGATGGAGACGTGACTCCACCCATTCTAGGTGGGTCTTGATTAGATTACTAGAGTCTTTAAAAGGGGAAACACTTTGGAGAAACGACAGAGCCTCAGAGCTGACAGGAACTTCACAGCAGAGCTGATGCAGATGCCAACATGTGGAGAACAGAGACACAGATGTCTGGAGATGCTTGGAGCCCAGCAGACATCACCGTGAGATGTTGAGCAAGCCAGAACCTGGAGAGAGCCAAGGAAGCCAAGAGAGGAGAGCCACCCTTGGAGAAGCAAAGTGAGGAACCCCCACAAGAACAGAGGCTGAAAGCAACAGAGCCCAGGATCAAGGGACCAGCAGATGCCAGCCATGTGACTACCCAGCTGACAGAGATGTTCCTGACCCCTCAGCCGGTCCTGAATGAACTTAACCTCTTGTCGGTGCCTTAATTTGGACACTAACACTTCCTTAGAAGTTGTAAACTTGTAGTTTATTAAATTCCCCTTTTTAAAAGCCATTCATGTTTTGGTATATCACATTCTGGCAAGTTGCAAATTAACACATGTAGTCACAATTAACACATATTTCAGCCATGCAATGATAAAATATTGTACCTATGGAAGGCTTCTTACCATATTGTAGAGAATTCTTGGTTAATTGGCTGTGTAAGCAGAGATTAGGACCATCCTTACCTTGGTAACTGTGCGGTGGTATTGAGAGAAAGAGAGAATGTTATATTCAGGCAGATCTGGGTTTGAATCCAAGCTTGTACATTTGTGAGTTGAGGGATCTTGGGAAAAATAAATTTTAGTAAAATGGTGTGTGTGTGTGTGTGTGTGTGTGTGTGTGTGTGTGTGTAAAAGCACCTAGAGGGCAAATTTATAATAAAGCACATCCAGCAAGTGAGCAATACAGATCAGTTATTTTCCCCACTTTGAAAAATCCTCATCCGTTCATTAGCATCTCCAATGCGTGATCAAATATGAAAACATGTCTATTCTGAGATGGCGATTACCCCACAGGACAGCTTCGTAGACATGTGGAAAAGATGTCTGGATCCTTTAAATAATGAGAGAAGGCTGTAGAGAAGTGTTCAAAACAAGTTCAAGATTTTACCAAATGTTGCAAGGACCTTGGACTCCTTACAGGAAAGAAAATTCTGCACTGAAAGAGTGTCTGTTTACTGGAATGACCTTTCACAAAGAGTGAAAAATGGAATACCTGAAGGAAAGGGAAGAATTAAAAAAAAAAACCAGAATTCCTACCAAGAGGTGACAGAAACTTCCCACAAGTATGTAGACAAATATATAAATGACACTTAGGAACTCTAATATTGTTCAAAGGAGCCACAATCACCTGAAATAATAGAATCAAGATAAAGGAAGGGTCATTGCTTTTTCTTAAATTATGGATATGTCTATTTTATCTGAAATGAAGATCATCTTTAAAATCAAAAAAAGCCATCCAAATGCATTTCTAATATACCAAGAACAGTGCTACTACAAATGACAGATTAAAAAGTCCACAGATCTTTTTTATTGTTCCTTCCACATGAATATTATATTCATTTGCTAGATTTCTTATGTTGCAGATATCACTGATTTATTCCATAGCCCTACTCTTCTTATAATAATTAGAAGCATCAAAATTGGTTAGGCTGCAAGAGAATGAAATGTTTGCAACCTTAAAAGTTGTAATGACATTCAAACTACCTATGCAATAGGTCTCCTGAATATCTTTCAGGTAAGTGATGAGATGAAATTGTATTCTGCTTCTGGGCATTTCATGGCTTCCAGGTCCCAGAACTTTGATTACACTCTTGTGTTCATTGAGAGAGGGAGGAGAGAGAGATGCTGGTGAAAATGACATGGTAAGGGGACTTTGACCCTATAGAGAATTTGATGTGCGTGAAACCCTTTATAGGCATTCTCATAACTTCCTTTCTCCCCAAAAATGGTATCAGGGCCATGTAACAAGGTTACATAAATTGCATACCCATGGCTCTGGGCATCTTATGGTCCTCTGCAGAAGAGAAGAACCCATCTTTGCCAGCCTTAATAAGAGGCCAGATTGCTGCTGCTCCTAAAATAAAAAGTGAAATATAATAAAACCTTCTGGTCTTAAGGGACAAGACTGTGAGAACAAACATCTTGCTTTTTTCCAGTATTTAAAGTGGCCATCACCACATCACCCATTATCACTTCTGCTTACATTATTTTCCAGTTTCTTATTAAGATCTTATTCTGCTCACGTTTCCCTTTATTGTGTGGGCTTTGCTTTCCAAAGCAAATAGGGTTTTCTTTCATTTCTGAAACATGATAATGATTTTAGTTTTTTTCCTTTGCAGTTACTGTTTGATGTAAAAGAATAAAATCAATGCATTATTTATTTGGGGGATGGATTACAAACCAAAGAACATGCTGCTGCCTGTGGCTTCAGTATTCCCTGGCAAGGAATGGAAATGAGGAAGGGAACCAAAACTTCCCTCCAGTTCCCTCTGTCCCCCAGCACCAGTGGGAACCTTAGGAAGGCTTCCATTAAAGTTTTTCAGGCTCCCACTTACTGGACTTTCTATGAATATGGAAAATTAAAGCAACAAAAGGCAAAAGCATTTGGTTACTTCTAGGTAGCTTTCTCCCAGAATTTTGAGCCCATTGCTAACATCTGCATGACAACAGATTAGATATTTCCCAGTCATTAAAATATTCAGGAAGTCTGGCATGTTGTTAAAGGGACAGCATTTTAATACAACAACCACTAGCTCTTATCTGCCCACCTGCTTATGTGCACTGCAGAGACACAAATCTAAAGTATCTGCCATTTCACTGTGGCCTGAGGTTCTCCCTGATTCCCTGCAAGTTGAGTCCCTGCACTGAAGGTAGAAAATGAATCCCTTCAGTTTTGGTGGAGTTGACTTTCCCTGTCTAAAGATAAGGTGCACACTAGGCTGCAGACTCAATGCTGACAGAGGGTCAGAAAAGAGAGAGAGCTTCTGAAAGGTGGTAAGTGCCACCACAAGCGGATGGGTGCCCAGGTCACGAAGGACCTAAATTGAGTTCTACAAAATGTCATTTTAAAGAAGGGTTCTGATGCTTTTTAAAAAACAAGGAAGAAATAGTTGCAAATCACCACTACACAGTAGCAAATAGATTTGATCTCTGTGCATAAAGGACAAGGATAGGGTGTTTCACATGCTGCAAAGTTATGATAAGAAATTTTTAAATTTATTCTCATGTGACATACTTCACAGAAGCTGCATGTAGTAGATTAAATTATTAGCTCCAATTCTTCGACCCTTCCTGTATCCATACCTTTTGCCCTGTGATTTTGCAATTCCTTCCACTAGAGGCAGAATGTATTTCCCTGGTCCTTGACTTTGGATTTTGCCATATGTTTGCTTTGACTAATGGAATAATAGCAGATATTCTTGCATGATTAGGCTTGCCTCTTTGCTGTCTGCTGTTAACGTGAGAACAACATACCTTAGGAGTTTGCTCACTTGTTCAAGAAAAATGAGATACTTGGAGCAGATCTAAATTGAACCCATGGCTTAGAGACAAACCCAAATTGAGCCCAGCCAAGATGACTCACATATTTATGAGCATAACTGTTCGGGGGTGTTATGCAACATTACTGAGACAAAAACTGACCGATACGTACTACCTCATTACTCTAAGGGTAATATCAAAGTTGCCATCTCCTTCAAGAGCTCCAACTCATACTCATATAGGTGACATAGACTTTTCCATTTCGACAATCAATTATTTTTTAGCAGACAGTTTAGAGGCAATGAATTCCCAGGATTTCCCAAGATTCACAGGAAAGCCACCTACTAAATGAAAATTAGCATGCAGATGGCTAGTATCATAATCTGCTCAACTTAAAAACCAAATATTTTTTCCAAGAGTTTTTAAAAAGCATTTCAAAGATGGCAATGAAGATTAGCCACCATGAAGAAGTTATAAAACTGCACAGCTGTGTAAGCAACCAATTTATTAGAGTAAACATCTAACTGGACAGAAGTTAGTGGTTGTTATTTCCCCTTCAGTGTATTTTATATTCCAGATATATGCTTCATTTCACTTGGTATTTATAGGAGAAATTAGTATTTAGGGAAAGTTAGAGAAGGATCTTTAATTTTAGTTAGTAGTTCTCCCCAGAAATGCTTGACACCAAATCTTCCCCCTCTAGCCTTCTCTAGCCTCCTAGCCCTCTCTGTGAAAGATATGTCAACTCTCCATTGCAATTTCTATGCTATTCGCCTTCTACCAGAACACCATTCAATGTGATACAGCCATTTATGCTAATATTTCTCAACTCTACTAGGGGGATTGGAAATCTTTAAAAATCACACCATTAACTGCATTATGCAATTTGCCTACATTTGAATTCTTAAATGAAGTGCTTATGCCAGAGATTGAGTAGGGAACTACAATCAAGTTGCCACTGCAATATAGCAATGCAATAATTTTTTAACATGACCTGTAAAAATTACTCACTGAGAAAGTACATCAAGTTATATTAACCAAAAACACAACATGTTTCCAAAAATATTACATGGTTTTCAAGAGTTAGGGCACTGGAGCTTAAAATCTTGCCTGAACACGATGACACCCAGACTCAGTTATAGTGTCAAGTAAGGCACATTATTGAATAAAAATTAAAAATATTCTCACAGGAACAAGGCAAAGAGTCTTGAATAGATCTGAGGTCAGCTTAGCCTAAAATGACTTACTTCATGTTAGATGTTTGTCTTCACATTCATAGGAGTATTGCAACCTATCCATATTATATACATGGTGCTTAACATAAAAATAACATTTCCAGTTGCCATCAGGTAAAATAAACAAGTTTTTTCAAGTCTCTTTGGTTAATAAAGAAAGATACTGTGATCTTGAATCTATCAATCTTGGAAAATTGGGCTGCATTCAAGAGCCCTAAATCAGTATATGGTTAACCATTGTGACAATTTTTAAATATCTCTGTCTTGGTGAAATAAGATTTTGAGAATTCAGAACCACATAAATATTGAGATGCAAACAATGTTTTTTTCGGTCCTTTTAAAAACCTGTAGAGTGAGAAATGTCTGACTGACCTCAAGCATTCACTCATTCACCCATACTACTTCAAACTTCCAGAGTTAATGGCTGCAACCTAAGGAGACTATTCCTTCCAATGCACATTCCAATGGGCCTTTAAAGATGAAGCCATGACTTCAAGAATTGTTTGGTGGCGTGAGATTAAATGGGAGGGATAATTGTGGTTTTGGTGCCTGTGGCTGTCATTCTTCTTCTTAAACTAAACAGAAATGATACAAACTCACAAATTAGGTCTGACCTTCAGCCCTTCCCTACCTCATACTCCATATGCTTATTCCTAGGGAAATATGCAGATGAGGGATAGGACTAAAACCTAAGAAAATAAAAAGATAAAATGTGTCCATAACAATCCCAAATTGAAAACCTAGTCAATTTCTTCCAACCAAGGGGAAGGATGGAAACCAAAGAACAGGACAGTATGCTAATTTGTAGTATGTGGATGACATAGATATAAATTTTTTCTCAATACAGTTTTTAATTGAGATATAAATTATACCCCATTTAAGTCACTCTTTTAAAGTGTACAATTCAGCAGGTTTTAAGATTAAGTAAAATAAAATGGCCTCCTGCATTGGGCGTTGCTGGGAGAAGAACCCTTTCCAAGAATGGCCTTTCCAAAAGAAACAACAATTGACCCACGTGACTTTTTTCAAGAAAAATGTTTGGTGTCATATCTATGAAACCACTACCATTCATGTTTTCTTCTAAGAGTTATATAACCTTAGCACTTAAATTTAGATATTTGATATGCTGAACTAAGCCTTATCTATGGTATGAAGTAGAAGTCCAACTTCATTCTTTCCATGTGGAGATCCAGTTGTCCAAGCACCAGCTCTTGAAACTACTATTCTTTCCTCATTTGATTTGCTTGGCAGAGTTGGTGAAACCCAATTGACCGTACATACTCGGGTTCCTTTCTGGACTCTCAGTTCTGTTCTATTGATGTATGTGTGTCCCTCTTTATGCCAGTACCACACTCTCTTCACGACTGTCACTTTGTCGGAAGTTTTGAAATAATGAAGTCTGAATCTTCAAACAATGTCTTTTTTTCAAAACTGCTTTGACTATTCTGGGCCCCTTGCATTTCCACATGACTTTCAGGATAATCTTGACAATTTCTATTACAAAGGAAAAAGAAAATGACAGCTGAGATTTTGATAATGATTCCATTTAATCTGTATAACAATTTAAGGAATATTGCTATCCTAAAAATGCTATGTCTTCCAGTCCATTAACATGTGGTATCTTATTTATTTAAATCTTCTTTAATTTCTTTCAATGATGTTTTGCCAATGTTTGCCTCATGTACTTTGGGGCTCCTTGATTGGGTGCATAAACATTTATTATTGTTATTCTTTTTGGTGAATTGCCCTTTTATTAATATGTAGTGTCTTTCCTTGTCTCTTATGATATCTTTGCATTTAAAGTCTATTTTGTCCAACATTAGTATAGCTACCCCATCTTTCTTTGGGTTACAGATTGTGTAGAATATCTTTTTTCCATCTTTTCACTTTGAATCTATTTGTATCCTTGGATTTGACATGAGTCTCTTGTAAACAGCATATAAATGGATCATATTTTTTAATGCATTCTGCCAATCTGTGTCTTAATTGGTGAGTTTAGTCCATTAACATTCAAAGTTATTACTTTAAAGGTAGTTCCTGAATCTACCATCATACCCTTTTTTTTAATCTGTCAGATCCATATATTCTTCCCTCTCTTTCTTTTTATCCGTTAAGATACCCTTCTTAATACTCTTCAGTTCTGTGCCCTCTTCCAGACCTCTCTCTCCTGTCTTTTTCTTTTCAGCCAACAGAACTTCCTTTAGAATTCACTAAACCTTTAGTATTCTCTCAGCATTTGTTTCTGCATAATTTTTAGTCTCCCTCTCACTTTTTTCAATGCTGTATCTGGGGGGTCACATTTCATTCTTTTTCCATATGACTATCCCATTATTGAAGCACCACTTGTTGAATTTTTTTTTTTTTATCGGGCAGTGGGGGGAGAGGGCATGGGCTGGAAATTGAACCCAGGTCCCCCACATGGCAGGCAAGAATTCTACCACTGAACTTCCCTTGCACCCCCTCTCCTTTACTTTTGAAGGGCAACTTTGCTGGATAAAGGATTCTTGGCAGGAAATATTTCTCTTTTGGAATCCTAAATACATCATACCACTGCCTCCTTGCCTCCATGGTGCCTGTTGACTAGTCCGAACTCTGTTTTATGGGGCTGCCCTTGTATGTGGTGAATCATTTTTCTCTTGCTGTTTTCAGGATTTTCTGATTCTCTTCAGCATTTGACAACCAGATTAGTAAGTGTCTTGGAGTAGGTACATTTGGATTTATTTTACTTGAAGTTTGTTGGGCTTCTTGATTTGCATATTTATGTCTTTAAAAGGGTTGGGAAGTTTTCCCCAATTATCTCCTCAAATAACCTTCCTAGCCCTTTAGTTTTCTTTTCTCCTTCTGGAACACCAATGATTCTTCTGTTTGTACACTTCATGTTTTCATCATTTCTCTGAGATCCAATGAAATTTTTTCCATCTTTTTTCACTATTTTTTCTTTTGTGCTTTCAAATTCAGTTGTCCTGCCCTCTAGTTCACTTATTCTTTCTTCTGCCTCCTCAAACCTGCTGTTGTACGTGTCTAGTATGTTATAAACTTGATCTACAGTATCTTTCATTTCCATAAGATCTGCTATTTTTTAATTTATTCTTTCAAATTTTTCTTTATGCTCTTTTAGTGTCTTCCTTATTTCCATTCTTTATGTCTTTAGCTAACACATTGAACTTATTCAGGAGATTTATATGAACATCTTTGATTAGTTGTTCCAAATTGTGTATCTCCTTTAGTGCTGGTCATTTGTCTGGGCCATATTTTCTTGCATCTTCATGTGCTTCGTGATTTCCTGTTAACTTCATTGCATTTGATTATTATGATAAGATTATTTTGAAAGTTGATTTCCCTTGCTCATTTAAGATTTTGTAGTTGCTTGGGTTTGTATTGAGGTTCTCCTTTTGGCCACAGTTTGTCAGTAATTCCCCACCAAACCAAAGCAGGAGGTCAACTCTAATTGAATATCTGTTAAAAGCAAGGCAGAAAGGCAGTTTGCCATGCTGTACTTTCCACATCAGCCCAGCACATGGCACTTTTGGGCCACCTCTTCTCCTCAGGCCTGACTTTCCCTAAATCAGCCTGCTTGGCTGAACCCCAAACAGGTGTGAACCCAGTCAAAGCAACAGGTCTCCATGTGTGCTGAAAACAGCCGATTCCAGGGCTTGGGAAATGTGCATCTCAGTTGAGAATCTACTTGTGGGAATGATGGGTCTAGTGGTCTCCAGGTCCCCATGTGGAATGCCCTTGTGCTTTTGGGACTGAGTATTTCAACTACCCCTTCCCACAGCCAGCCTAGGAGTACTGATAGTGTGGTGCAGCACACTCCTGCAGCTCTGCCTCTCTGCCCGTGCATGTTGCGATCACTCTGTACCTCTGTGGTGAAAGGATAGAAGCAGTGGGACACAGGGCATTTCTTTCACTGGCCAATTGCCAGATCATCTCATCTCTGTGTCCTCCCCCACCTCCTCCTGATGGGAGGGACCCCTAGTCTCAGTCAAAACCAGGCACCCACAGCAGCCTGCCTCAGGGGTTGGGGCTTGGCCCTGTGCTCCACAGGGTCTCTGTGCATCAGTATAGCAAGTCTGCTGGCTTCTGGATTCTCCATGGGAGCTCCCAGCTGTGATGATGAAAGGGTAGATCTCTCAAGCTGATATGGTGGTGAGAGTGTTGGAGTGTGGTGTTCCTTCTGCAAATGCTCAAGCCTGTGCATTGCTGCTCACCCCATGTGCAGATAAATTCATCCCATTCTCTCAGTCATAATTTCTCTGCTTTTTCATCCAGGTTCTACCTATACAATGTAGAAGCCCCTCTCTGGTCACTCATGCCCTGGAACCACTATCTTGGTCATTTTTCTGTCACTTCTCTTAGGATCTCTTGAAGATGTTATTTTTTTAAGGTGTGGCTTGAATGAATAGGGTCGAGCCTTAATCTAGACAACTGGATTTCTGTATAAGCAGAAGAAACCCAGACATATATATATATAGAAAGCCACAGGGAGATCTGGAAACTGGAAGCCAATGGAACCCGGAAGAGAAAGGAGAGGACATTGCCATGTGAGGGGTGAACCAAAGAACCCAAGGATTGATGGGCAATTGGAATGCCACCAACTGTGGGAAGAATTAGACCTTCTAGCCTGCAAAATCATGAGCCATAAACAACAAATGGGTTGTTTAAGTCAACCCATTGTGTGGTATTTGTCATAGCAGCCTGAAAACTACGGGAGTTTTACTTATTCCTTTCCGATCTGGAGGCCTTTACTTCCATTTTCCTAGTAAATTATGTTGGCTAGAACATCTGCTACAATGTTTTGAAGTGTCAATAATAGACATCTTTGTGTTGTTTCTGATCTTAGAGGGAAGGCTTTCAGTCTTTCTCCATTAATATGATGTTAGCTGTGGGTTTTTCAAATGCCTTTTATGGGGTTTGGAAAGTTCCATTCTGTTCCTAGTTTGAGGCTTTTTGCCCTGAAAGGATTTTGTATTTTGTCAAATGATTTTTCTGTGTCTATGGGGATGACCATATGGTCTTTATCCTTTTTTAATATGGTATGGTATACCACTACATTGATTTTCAGATGTTGTAAAACCTTGTATTGCTGGAATAAATTTCACTTGGGCATATTGGATAACACCTTTTATATTTTGCTAGGTTCTGTTTGCTAACATTTTGTTGAGGATTTTTGTACCTATATTCATAAGATATGTTGTTGATCTTTAGTTTTCTTGTAAAAAAAGTCCAATTATATCAATAATCAAGATAAATGTAAAATTCACCTTTAATCTGCTTGCAAGGGCCCAACCAAAACATAAGACATGGAAAGGTAGAAATAAAAAGGATGTAAAAGATATAGCAGGGAAATACATCCTCAATGAAAACTTATATTGCAATATTAATGTTAAAAACATAGACTTTCAGACAAAAAAGAGAGTCACTATATAATGAAAAAAGGTTTAATTCATTTTTTAAAATGTCAATTGCAAACATATAAAAGTAATACAAAATAGTAAATACTATAGCCACAGGGAGAAAATGGCAAGTCCATGAAAGGAAATAATGAACTTGTACTTCTCCAGGAAAATGGAGTAGATATACTGTTTGTTTCCAATTCCTTCCACTAAGTATAGATAAAAGAAACAAAGGAAGATTGCTGAGACAGACTGGCTAGGAATCTCAGGATCCAGCGAATGACATGACAGTAAGTTCCCTGGGCTTTCCTTAAATTTATACATTCACGATTTGGCATTTAAAAAGGTGACAACCTGGAAAGCCAACAGAAATAAACCAAAACAGCCCTAACAAAAGTCCATTCTCTCAAGCTAAAGGAACATAAAGAGCAACATATAAAGACAAAAATATTTTAGATAATAATTGTTGTATTCCAGACAAAAAAAACCCCAAACAAACAGAAAAACTATGGTCCCATCTCTAGAGGCAAAGTCCTCACAAGGCTGCAGCAATGCTTTCAGCCCCCGTTAGAGAAGAACAAAGATGAAGCTGGGCCTTCCACCCTTGCCAGATGGCAACAAGACCCATCATCATATCCGTGGGTTCAGTAGAGACCATGCGGGGAGCCTGGACCACCATGTCCACCTGACAGTGACATGGTGACCCTTCCCCACCCTACTGGGAGGCATCAGACAGGGCCTAGTGGGGAGCTGGAACTCCCGACCCCACCCAACAATAACAAGGTGCACCCATCCCCTAGTGTCAATGAAGGCTGAGTGGGAAACTCAGACTTTTACCCTGATCCGGCAACAGCAGGCTGGTACTTCTCCTTACCCTTCCAGAGCAATGTTAGAGGAAGCCAGCTAACACAGACCTTAAGTCCTATATAGAAACTCACAGCATAAAACCCACAATGTCCAGGTTTCAACTGAAAACTATTTCTTATACCCAGAACCAAGAAGATCTCAAACTGAATAAAATAGACAATTAATAGATGCCAACACTGAGACGACAGGATGTTTGAATCATCTGACAAAAATTTTAAAGAAACAATCATAAAATGCTTAAATGAGCAATTTAAAAAATGCTTGAAACAAATGAAAAATAGAGAATCTCAGAAAATTAGTATAGGATACAAAGAAAACCCAAGTGGAAATTTTAGAAGTGAAAAATAAAATAACCAAAATAACACACCTCAATTTATGAGCTCAACATCAGAATGGAGGAGACAGAAAAAAGAATCATTGAACTTGAAGACAAACCAATAGTAATTACCAAATCTGAAAAAAAAGAGAGAAAACCGACTGAAAAAAAAAAAGAGCAGAATTTCAAAGATCTGTGGGTCTATAACCAAAGAGCTAACATTTGTCTCAGCAGTATCCAGGAAAGAGAGATGAAAGGGGGCAGGAGCTGAAAACAATACCCAAACAAATAGTGATTGAATACTTCCAGATTTGGCAAAACATAAACCTATCTAAATTCTTGTACAATATTTTATTGATACAGATGAGATTATTCTAAAATTTATATAGGATGGAAAAAGAACTAGAATTGCTAAAAAAATTTTTGGAAAAGAATTACGATGGTTTTTAAGGTGTATGCATCCCAGAGAAGCATGTTCTTAAACTTACTCTATTCCTGTGGGTGTGAACCCATTCTAAGGAGCACATTTGATGAGGCTATTTCAGTTAAGGTATGGTCCGCCTCAATCAGGAAGGGTCTTAATCCTATTACGGGGGTTCTTTATAAAAGAACAGAATTCAGACAAAGAGAGAAAGCTACAGGAAGCAAGAAGCTGAAATGGAACCCAGAACACAAGGAACAAGGCAAGATGTCGACATGTGCCTTTACGATGTGACAGAAGAACCAAGGATCACCAGCAGTGAGTGCATGCCGGCTGCACCAGACAGGGAGGGGAGAGCTTGAGGGAGGAGGAACCTCATGGTCACCACCTACCTGGGAGATGGGGTAAGTGCAGGTAAGCTAACTCCCCATCTGCCTAGGTCTTTCTTTATTTCTGTTTTTATTTTTTTATTTCATTTTTCTCTTCTTAATATTCTTTCTAATTCCCCCTTTTAAAACACATTATTTCTATACATTTTTATTAGTAATATAATTGTCCTTTTCATCATTTAAAAAAATTTTGTAGATATTTTATATTATGTTGTACTCATTTTCTATTTTTATTTCATATATTATTTTTTATTATTCCCTTTCATTTATTATTTTTTTTGTGCATGGGCGGGCACCGGTAATTGAACCTGGGTCTCCAGCATGGCTGGCCATTTCATTTATTTTTATTATTATTATTTTGGGGGGTGCATGGTCTTGGAATTGAACCCAGGTCTCCCACATGGAAGGCAAGCATTCTGCCACTGAACTACCCATGCACCCTATTATTATTATTTTCCTCTTACATTTTCTCTCCATCTGGTGTGCACCAGCCTGGGCTGTCTCTTTTTGGTTCTGGTGCCTACCACTGTTGAGGTGTATTTTGTTGTGTTTCTTGTTTTTGTGTTTCATATTTTTGCTATATTATTACTTTACTTTATTATTATTATTTGTGTGTGTGTGTGCATAAGCTAGGAGTTCAGGTTGTGTCTCCTGCATGGTAGGCAGCCATTCTACCACTGGAGTACCTGTGCACCCTGGCCTACCTTATAATAGACCCTTAAGTTGAACTGTATCCCCTCCATGAGATCTGGACCTTAATTTGGCAGATAATAACTGACAAAGGGTAAAAGGAAACATTCAGCAAAAACTAAATAAATATAAAACTTCAGTAGAGTGAAGGAAACCAATTTATATAATAACCATATCAAGATAAACAAATGCCCAGAACACAACAGAAAATCACAAAGCACACAAAGATCCAAGCATAAATGGCCCAACCAAATGACCAATTCAAAATTCCAGAAGGGACACAGAACATGGAACTACTCAAAGATATTTGTAAAGAAGTAAAGGATATCAGGAAGACACTGGAAGAGCATGAAGAAGAATTTGGAAGGTTAAATAGAAAAATGGCGGTTTGCACAGAAATGAAAGGTACAGTAGATGATATATATATATATATACTGGAGACACACGATATTGAAGACGCAGAAGGAAGAATAAGTGGGCTAGAAGATAGAACAATAGAACTAGAGTGCACAAAAGAACAAATGGCAAGAAAGATAGAAAAATGCAGCTGGATCTTAGGGAAATGATGGACAACAAGAGGCACAAAATATAAGAATTATTGGTGTCCCAGAAGAAGAGAAGAGCAAAGGGTTGGGAAAGTTAGTTGAAGATATAATTGGAGAAAACTTCCCAACCCTTACAAAAGACATGAATATATACATCCAAGAGGCCCAGTGAACTCCAAATAGAATAAACCTGAACACGCCCACTCCAAGACACATACTAATCAGACTGTCAGGTGTTAAAGAGAAACAGAGAGTCCTGAAAGGAGCATGAGAAAAACAATCTACTACATACAGGAGAAAACACATAAGACTGACTTCAGACTACTCAACAGGCACCATGGAAGCAAGAAGGCAATGCTATATTTTTAAGATCCTGAATGAGAAACGACTTTCAACAAAGAATACTTTATCCAGCCAAGTTATCCTTCAAAACTGATATTAAAATTCTCAAAGAAAGATTATGAGAACTAGTGAACAAGAGATCAGTCTTACAAGAAATATTAAAGGGATCCCTGTCAGCTGATTAAAAAAAAAAAAAAGACAGGAGAGGGAGGTCTGGAGGAGGGCACAGAATTAAAGAATATGAGTAAAGGTAATATAAAGGAAAAGAGGGAGAGAAGGAAAATAATACACATATCTAACAAACAAAAACTAAAGGACAAGATGGTAGAATAAAAAACAGCTGTTACAGTAATTACTTTGAATGTTAATGACTAAACTCACCGTTTAAAAGATACAGACTGACAGAACAGATCAAAAACATAACCCATCTATATCCTGTTTACAAGAGACATATCTTAGACTCAAGTGCAGTTAGATTGAAAGTGAAAGGATGGAAAAGATCTTGTATGCAAGCTGTAAACAAAAGAAGAAGAAGAAAAAAAAAACCCGGAGTAGCTATACTAATATCAGACAAAATACACTTTAAATGTAAAGACATCATAAGAGACAAAGAAGGACACTACATATTAATAAAATGGATAATTCACCAGGAAGAAAAAACAATCATAAATGTGAATGCTCCCAATTAAGGAGCTCCAAAGTACATGAGGCACATATTGGAAAAACTGAAGGGAGCTATAGACATATCAACAGTAATAGAGGGAGACTTCAATACATCACTCTCTGCTATTGATAGAACAACCATACAGAGAATCAACAAGGGAATAGAGAACTTAAACAATAAAATAAATGAATTAGGGCCACAGTGGCTCAGCAGGCAGACTTCCCACCCACCATGCTGGAGTTCCGAGTTTGTCTCCCAGTGCTTGCCCATGCAGAAAAAAGAAAAAAGAAATAAATGAATTAGATCTAATAGACATCTATAGATCATTATATCCCCAAACACCAGTATACATGTTCCTCTCTAGTGCAAATGGAACATTCTCCAGGATACATCATATCCTGGGACATAAACTGAGTCTCTACAAATTTAATAGGATTGAAATTATCCAAAGCACTTTCTCTAATCACAACGGAATAAAGTTGTGTTAATAATCACCAAAGAATCAGAGCTTCCACGAATATAGAGAGATTAAACAACACACTCTAAAATAATCAGTGGATCAAGGAAGAAATTGCTAAAGAAATCAGTAACTATCTGGAGGTGAATGATAATGAGAATACAACATATCAAAACTTATGGGACGTGGCAAAGGCAGCCTGAGAGGGAAATTTATTGCCCTAAATGCCAATATTAAAGAGCAAGAATGAGCAAAACTTGAGGATTTAACTGCTTACCAGGAGAATTTAGAGGAATAGCAAACTAACCCCAAATAAAATAAGAGAAATAATAAAGGCTGAAGCAGAAATAAACAAACTGGAAAACGATGGAAAGAATCAACAAAACTAAAAGTCGATTGTTTGAGAAAATTAGTGAATTGATGGTCCCCTAACTAGACTAACAAAGAAGAAATGGGAAAGGACACAAAAAATAAAATCAGAGATGAGAGGGGAGTTGTTACCACAGATCATGAAGAAACTTAAAAAATCATAAGAGAATATTATGAACAACTATATGCCAACTAGATAACTTAGATGAAATGGACAAATTCCTAGAAAGACACAAATTACTTATACTGACTCGAGAAGAAATAGAAGATCTCAACAAACCAATTACAAGTAAGGAGATCCAAACAGTCATCAAAAATCTTCCCATAAAAAAACAAACAAAACAAAACAGAAAAAACCCAGGACCTGATGGCTTCACAGGAGAATTTTATCAAACTTTTCAAAAAAAGCTGACACCAGTCCTGCTCAAACTCTTCCAAAAAACTGAAGAAAAAGAAACACTATCTAACTCATTATATGAAGCTAACATCACTTTAATACCAACGTCAGATAAAGATGATACAAGAAAAGAAAACTACATAGATGTGAAATTCTTAACAAAAGACTAGCAAATTGTATCCAATGCACTTTAAAAGAATTATACATCATGATCAAGTGGGATTCATACCAGGAACGCAAAGGCAGTTCAACATAAGAAAATCAATCAGTGTAATACAGAACATTAACAAATCAAAAGGGAAAAATCACATGATCATATCAATTGGTGCTGAAAAAGCATTTGACAAAATCCAGCATCCTTTCCTGACAAAAACACTCCAAAAGTTAGGCATTGAGGGAAACTTTCTCAATACCATAAAGGGCATATATGAAAAGCTCATAGCCAGCATCATACTTAATGGTGAGAAATTGAAAATCACTATTATTCAACATTGTATTAGAAGTACTAGGTGGAGCAATTAGACAGGAGAAAGAAATAAAAGGCTTTTCAAATAGGAAGGGAAGAAGTAAACTTTCATTATTTGCAGATGACATGATCCAATACTTAGAAAACCCTGAGAAATCTACAGTAAAACTACTTGAGCTAATAAACAAATTCAGCAAAGTGGCAGGATGCAAGATTAATGTACAAAAATCAGTAATGTTTCTATACATAAGCAATGACCTATCTGAGGGGACAACTAAGGAAAAAAATCCATTCAGAATAGCAACCAGAAGAATAAGGTATCTAGGAATAAGCCTAACCAGGGATGTCAAGGACTTATACATGGAAAATTACCCAACAAATTGCTAAAAGAAATAAAAAATTACCTAAATAGTTGGAAAGATATTCCATGTTCATGGATAGGAGGGTTGAATATCATCAAAATGTCAATTCTACCCAAATTGATCTACAGATTCAATGCAATACTACCAATAAAAATTCTAACAACCTACTTTGAAGACTTCAAAAAATTGATAATCAAATTTATATGGAAGGGAAATAGACCTCAAATAGCTAAAGAAATCCTAAAAAAGAAGAGCAAACTGGGAGGTCTACCACTTCCTGGCTTTAAAGCTTACTATAAAGCCACAGTGGTCAAAACAGCATGGTACTGGCACAAAGACAGAAGGATGACCATTGGAAAAGAATTGAGAGTGCAGAGATTGACCACCAAATTTATGGACATTTGGTCTTCCATAAGGCCCCCAAATCCACTGAATTGGGACAGAATAGTCTTTTCAATAAATGGGCATGGGAGAACTGGATTTTAATAGCCAAAAGAATGAAAAATGACCCCTACCTTACACCCTATACAAAAATTAATTGAAAATGGATCAAAGACCTAAATGTAAGCATCAGTACCATAAAAGTTCTTGAAAAAAATGTAGGGAAACACTTTCAAAATCTAGTAATATGAGGTAGCTTCTTAAGCTTTACACCTAAAGCATAAACCATGAAAGAAAAAAATAGACAAATTGGAACTCCTTACAATCAAGAGCTTCTGTGCCTCAAAGGACTTTGTTAAAAAGGTGAAGAGACAGCCAACTAAACGGGAGAAAATATTTGGAAACCACAGATTGGATAAAGGCTTGATATTCTGTGTACATAGAGAAATTATACACTCAATAACAAAAGAACAAACAACCCAATTATAAAATGGGCAGAAGAAATGAACAGGCACTTTTCTGAAGAGCAAATACAGATGGTTAAAAAGCATATGAAGAGATGCTTAACTTCATTGGCTATAAGAGAAATGCAAATTAAGATAACAATAAGATATCATCTCACACCATAAGAACGGTTGCTATTGAACAAACAGGAAACTATAAATGTTGGAGAGGATGTGGAGAAATTGGAACACTTATTCACTGTTGGTGGGAATGTAAAGTGGTTCAATTGCTGTGAAAATCAGTTTGGTGATTCCTCAGAAAACTAAATACTGAGTTGCCCTATGACCTGACAATACCAATATTCAGTATATACCCAGAAAAGTTGAGGGCAGTGATATGAACAGACATTTGCACACTGATGTTCATAGCAGCACTATTCACAGTTGCCAAGAGATGGGAACAATCCAGGTGCCCATCAAAACATGAGTAGATAAACAAAATGTGGCATATATATATATATATGATGGAATATGATGCAGCACTTAGATAAAATGATGTCCCAAAACATATGACAATATGGATGAAACTTGAGGACAAAATGCTGAGTGAAATAAATCAGACACAAAAAGATAGATACTGTATGATTCTACTATTATGATTCTGCTAAAGCCACCAGTGTTTTGGAGCAGCTTGAAGGGAAAATTTGAGTTGAGGGCATGGTAGCCCATGACAAACTCTGGGAACTGTAGCAGCTTGTTGAAATGTGCTTTGCAAATTATTGCTTTTTTTCTTTCTTTTCTTTGTATATGTGTGTGTGTGTGTGTGTGTGTGTGTGTGTGTGTTATATTTTACAACTAAAAAACTATGGGCCGTTAGAGTAATATTAGATAAAATAAATTCCTGAAATAAAAAATTTGAAAATATTAAGTGACATAGCTCACTACTTTAGCAGAGTTGACATTTGTAATAACTTTTTACTTGATATTTTGAGAACACACACAGTTTTGATGGTTAATTAAATAGTATTTAAGATACTGTTTAGTATTAAGAATTCAAGTAACTCTATCTGTATTTATAGATTTTTTCCTTCCTTGCTTTAATTTTACATTGTTTTATGAAAATATTGTATAAACAGGCATTATGATGATTACTTACATTTTTTTAAGCGTGCCTATGGATACGCTAAGATATCCATTTTAGGTGGTTAAGATTTCCATATATTAACTGTAAAAGTATTTGTATCTTTATATTTTCATGAAATAAGGAAAATATTTAGTGATAAGGTCATTACTATAGCAATGCAGATATTTGTAAGAATGTGCTACTTGATATTTTGGGAAAATTTGTACTTTTGACAGCTGATCAAATGGTATCTAAGTTAGTTTTTAATTCTTAGAATTTAAGAACTTTGCTATCTGAATATGCAGATTTTTTCCTTGTTGCCTTAATTTTAAATTGGTTTATGAAACTTACTGCGCAAACACAGGCTTTGCAATGGCTATATGGATACTTTAAATATGCCTATGGTTAAGGTAAGATATCCATTATTGGTGGTTCTAAGTATATTGTTTGTTTTCTTAAATAAAAAAAATGTAAAAAATAAAAATAAATAATTTAAAAATAACAATTCAATGGAGGAAGATCACTTTTTAAATAAACTGTACTGGAGCAATTGGACATTCGTAGGAAAAAAATAGTGAACCTTGACTTAAGTCTCACACCTTATACAAAAAGTAACTCAAAATAGACCACGGACTTACATTTTAAATGTACAACAATAAAACTTCTAGAAGGGCCACAGGTGGCTCAGCAGGCAAGAATGCTTGCCTGCCATACTAGAGGACCCTGGTTCGATTCCCGGTGCCTGCCCATGTAAAAAAAAAAAAAAAAAAAACTTCTAGAAGGAGAAATTCTTTAGAATTGAGGGCTAGGCAAAAGGTTCTTATACTTAACACCAAAATCATGATCTATAAAAGGAAGCTGATGAACTGAATTTCATCTAAATTAAAAACTCTGTTTTTGAATTTTTTGTTCAGAAAAATCCTGTTAAAATAATGAAAAGAAAAGCTATGGACTGGGAGAATATATTTTAAAACCACATACCCAACAAAGGAAGAATATTTATAATATAAAGAACTCTCAAAACTCAACAGTAAAAAAAAAAAACAATCCAGTTAGAAAATGGGCAAAAGTCACTGAAAAGGATATAAAGATAACAAATAAGCACATGAAAAGATATTCAACATTAATAACCATTAGCGAAATGTATATTTAGGCCAGCATGAGATATTACTTCACACATTTGAGAATGAATAAAATAAAAGATAGTGATAACACAAAATGCTGTGAAGGATGTGGAGAAACTGGATCACTCATTCATTTCTCATGGGTATGCAAAATGTTACAGCCACTCTGGAGAACAATTCAGCAGTTTCTTAAAAAACTAAATGTGCAACTACCATACGACCCAGCAATTGCACTTCTGCACATGTGTCTTAAAGAAATGAAAATCTGTTTATGCAAAAACCTTTACACAAATGTTCATAGTAACTAAGTTTACATATAATGGTCAAAAAACTAGAAAGAACGCAGGGGTCCTTTGGTGGGTGAATGGCTAAACAAACTTTGGTACATCCATACTGTGGACTACTATTTAGCAATTAAAAGGAAGGAGCTGCTGCAACAACTTGGATGAATCTACAAAGAATTATGGCAACAGAAAAATCCTATTTCAATACTGTATAATTCTATTTATATAACTCTCAAGATGACAAAATCATAGCAATAGAGAACAGATGAATGACTAGCAGGTGGGAGGGAAGTGGAGGTGGCTGTTAAAGGGCAATATGAATAATCCTTTTGGTGATGGAAATGTGCTATATTTTGACTGTATCAAATTCAATATCCTGGTTGTGATATTATAGTATTGTTTCACAAGATGTTGCCATTGGGGAAAACTGGTAAAAGGATACATCAGCTCTCTCTGCATTACTTCTTATAACTGCATTTGACTCTATAATTATCTAAATAAAAAAGTTTAATTTTTCAAAAAACAGGAAATACTTCCCAACTCATTCCCTAAGGCCAGTAGAAATTTGATTACAAAACCAGATAGGACAGCCTAAAAATAGAAAATCATAGGTATATTTAACCCATGAATATGTATTAACATACTAAATCCATCCAGTAGTGTATAAAAATATTCTAAATCATCAATAAACTGGATTTATCCACTGAATGTGAGGATTAAGTATTAGGAAATTTATTTAGAAAATAAATGTTGTTTGCCATGTTTTAGCTTGCCAGAGCTACTACCACAAATACCATGAAATTGATTTTGGCTTAAACAATGGGAAATTACTGGCTCAAGCTTCTGAGCCTAGAAGAAGTCCAAAATCAAGATATCAGCAAAACTTACTTTTTCCCTGAATGTTATAGCATTCTGGTGTTGACTGCCTGAAATCCTTGGGGTTCCTTGGCTTGTATTTCTGTCTCCCATCGCATGGCAGTGTCTTTTCCTCTCCTTCCTTCTATAACTTCTAGATTCTCTTTATAAAGCCTCCAATGATCAACATTAAGGCCCACCCTCCTTCACTTGGCCACACCTTAACTAACAATAATCTCTTCAAACAGTCCAGTTTACAATGGGTTCACACCTACAGGGACACAGGTTAATGTTAACAACATGTGTTTATTGGGACACATGATTCAACCTATTAACATCAGATTAATTGTTGAAGTAAAAAAAAAAAAAAGAAAATTCTAACAAATGCTGGAGACATATTTGATAAAGTTCATCATGAATTAAAGTTTCAGAAATCTTAGTAGGCTAGAAATACAATAAAATTTTCTTGAGCCCAAGCATTCTCTATGGAGAAAACATTGCTTCCACAGGGACAAAAATTAGTTCTTAGAGGTGGAAAAAAAAATCTTTATGTATAAAACAGATATACATGTGGTATGTAAAGAGATATACAGTATATTGAGAGTACTAAAATTTTATGGGGGTCAATTAGGAAAAATGTCTGCAAACTCTCATTAGGAGGTCATTAATGGAAAACATTTGACCTTTACTGCTTTAAACTGATAAAATATAGCTATAAAACCTATGATAAGTGTTTTGGTATGCAAATGCTTAAAAAATGTAAAATGCCAGAAATGAGTTGGCTTTTACAATGGGGATTTCTTAGTTTACAATTTACAGTGCTTAGGCTATGAAAATGTCTAACTCAAGACATAAACAGAATGATTCCTAGACTCTGAAGACAGGCTGCCAGCATCCAGGACACCTCTGCCACGTGGGAAGGCACAAGGCTGGTGTCTGCTGGCTCTCCTGTCCTTTACCAATGGGGTGGTGGCCAGACACCCCAAACTCTAGTGTATGTGCTCCACTATCACTGTAAACTGGGGCAGGAGCACACTTCCTGAACAACAGGGCAGCCAAGCTCTTTTCAATCCCGCAGGCATCTGAGAGCCCTGGGTGCTAACACTTTTCCTAAACAGCAGGGTGGGAGGCCCACCCTCTGCAAGCTGGGGGCAAGCTCCTGTTTTCAGCACATGGATGGGTCCACTCTCCTGGCTTGAGGTGTCTTGGCTCCAGACCTCAATTTCTATGTTCTGCTGTTGAAGTAGTTTTTCCCTCAATCTGTCCCTTTTCTGTCCCTTTTAGTCCATGCTAGCAGTTCCATTCATACAGATCTCATAAAAAAGTTTTCAGTTTTGCAGGAAGCACTAGGGTCCCAACTGTCAGACAAGGGGACTTTCCACAAATCCTTTCTGGAAAACTCCATCTCCAATCTTGATTCACACTGAAATGTCTGACTGAGTCTATGTTCAGTTAAATCCTTACATGGATCACTATCTTTGGGGGACTTTCTTTCCAGGAAATAAGAATTTTTCAAATAATCAATTTTGTTTTCTTTGTACCCAAGAATTCAGTTCTCAGCAATCCCTTTCCTTTTGCATTTTGCAACAAGGTACAAGAAGCCAGAATGCATGTTCCATATTTAGTTTGGAAATCTCTTAAGCTAAATATCCAAGCTCATCACTTTCAAACTCTGCTTTCTATCTGAAATCAGGATTCAATTTTGCCAAATTATCTGCCACTTTAAAACAAGTGTTACCTTTCTTTCAGTTTGCAATGTTACATTCATCATTTTTGTCTGAGGCCTTATTGGAGGCATACATATTTCTACCAGCAGTCTAGGCCTTTTCTCTCAGGCATTTCACAATTCTTCCAGGATCTTCATTATCAACTGGGAAATTTATAAGTATTCTTTCAAAATTAGGAAAAATTACCAGGGACCCATTATCACATGTTGATGTTGTACTGGAAGTCTTAACTAAAATTAACACCACAATTAATTAAATAATTAATTTTAAAAATCATAAGAGGATACTATGAACAACCATATGCCAACAAACTAGACAACTCAGATGAAATGGACAAATTCCTAAAAACCCACCTAACAAGCTACACTGACTCAGGAATAAAAAGAACTTCTCAACAAACCTATCACAATTGATTCAATCAGTCATCAAAAATCTTCCTACAAAGAAGAGCCCAAGACCAGATGACTTCACAGGGAAATTTTACCAAACATTCCAAAAAGAACTAACACCATTCCTGCTCAAACTCTTCCAAAAAACTGAGGAAAAAGGAACACAACCAAACTCATTTTATGAAGCTAACAGCACTCTAATACCAAAACTGAATAAAGACAGTATACAAAAGGAAAGTTGCAGGCCAATTTCCTAATGAACATAGGTGCAAAAATTCTCAACAAAATACTTGCAAATCAAATCCAACAGCACATTAGAAGAATTGCAAACCACAACCAAGTGGGATTTATTCCAGATGTGCAAGAGTGGTTCAACAAAAAAATCAATCAATGTAACACAACATATTAACAAGTCAATAGGGAAAAATCATATGATTATCTCAAATTGAGGCTGAAAAAGCATTCAACAAAATTCAGTATCCTTTTCTGTTAAAAACACTTTAAATGGTCAGAATCAAAGGAAACTTCCTCAATATGATAAAGAGCATATATGAAAATCCCACAGCCAACATCATACTCAATGGTGAAAGATTGAGAGCCTTTCCCTGTGATCAGAAATGAAACAAAGAGGCTCACTGTCACCACCATTATTCAGCATTATACTAGAAGTTCTAGCTAGAGCAAACAGACAAGAAAAAGAAATAAAAGGCATCCAAATCAGAAAGGAACTAGTGAAACCTTCATTATTTGCCAAGGATAGGATCCTATACTAGGAAAATCCTGAGATCTCTACCACAAAACTACTTGAGCCAACAAACAAATTCAGTGAAGTGGCAGGATGTAAGATCAATGCACTAAAATCAGTAATTTTTTCTATATACAAGTAATGACCTAATTGAGGAAACAATTAAGAAAAAAATTACATTCACAATAGCAACTGAAATAATCAAGTTTCTAGTAATAAACTTAATCAGGATGTAAAGGACATGTACATAGAAAACTACCAAACACCTCTAAAAGAAATTAAAGACCTAAATAGGTGGAAAGACATTCCATGTTCAAAGATAAGAAGGTTAGTTATCACTGAGATGTGAATTCTAACCAAACTGGTTTACAGATTTAACACAACACCTGTCAAATTTCCAAGAACCTACTTTGAAAACTCGGAAAACCTAGTTATCAAATTTATTTGGAAGGGAGCATATCCTCAAATAACCAAAAACATCCTAAAAAAGAAGAATGAAGTAGGACAACTTACACTTCTTGATTTTAAGGCTTATTATAAAGCCACAATGTTCAAAACAGCATGGTATGGGCACAAAAATAGACATATTGATCAAGGGAATCAAATTAACAGTTTGGAAATAGACCCCCAGATCCATGGTCAATTGATCTTCAACAAGTCCCCCAAATCCACTGAACAGGGACAAAATAGTCTCTTCAATAAATGGGCATGAGAGAACTGGATATCAATAACCAAAAGAATGAAAGAGGGTCCTTACCTTACACTCTATAAAGAAATTAACTCAAACTGGATCAAATACCTAAATATAAGAACTAATACCATAAAGCTTCTAAAAGAAAATGTAGGAAAATATCTTCAAGACCTAGTAATAGGAGGTAGATTCCTAAACTTTACACCCAAAGCACATGCAACAAAAGAAAAAATAGATAAATGGGAGCTCCTCAAAGTCAAATGCTTCTGTACCCCAAAAGACTTTGTCAAAATGGTGAAAAGGCAGCCAACTCAATGGGAGAAAAAATTTGGAAATCACACACTGGACAAAGATTTTGATATCCTTTATACCTAAAGAAATCATACAACTCAATAACAAAAGAACAAACAACCCAACTATAAAATAGACTAAAGATATGAATAGGCATTTTTCTAAAGAGCAAATATAGATGGCTCCAATGCACATGAAGAGATGCTCATTTTCTTTAGCTATATGGGAAACGCAGATCATGGGTACAGTGAGATACCATTTCACACCTGTAAGAATGGCTGCTATTAAACAAACAGTAAACTACAAATGTTGGAGAGGATATGGAGAAATTAGGACACTTATGCATTCCTGGTGAGAATGTATAATAGTATAGCCACTATGGGAGACAGTTTGGTGGTTTCTTAGGAAACTAAATATCAAGTTGCCCTATGACCTGGCAAAATAACACTACTTGGTATATGCACAGAAGAACTGAAAGCAGTGACACAAACAGACATTTGCACTCCAATGTTCATAGAAGCATTATTCACAATCACCAAAAGATGGAAACAATCCAAATGCCCATGAACAGATGAGTGGATTAATAAAATGTGGCATATGCATACGACGGAGTATTATGCAGCTGTAAGATGAAATGGTGTCCTGAAACACATGACAAGACAGATGAGCCTTGAGGACCTAATGCTGAGTGAAATAAGCCAGACACAAAAGGATGGATACAGTGTGACTCCACTTTTATGACCATGGTAAAAGTAAAATTCTAGGCTATAATACAGAATATAGGGGTCTTAGAGATACATAGAAGCTAGAGATGGGTGAGCAGTTAGCTAATGAGGTTGAACTCAAATGTGAAGGAATAGATAGAAGTGAAGACAGTTCACTAGTGGGTCTATAAGTAATATTACTATATTGAAGGTAAACATTATTGAAAGCATTGTATAGACCTATGTGTCCCACTGATTAACACTACAAATATAAATGAGTTCTTTATTTATATGCATATATTTGAGTTCTTGCATGAACTACTTCAAAGCTATGATTCTTATACAAAGAGTATTTAAGTTCAGGGTATAGGGAGAAAACTGCTATTGCATGCTATGGACTATGTTTGCTAGGAAAACACCAGCAATACCACAGCAACAACAGGGCTAAATAATGGGGGGAGGTGCAAGAGTTAAGGGGAGGTTTATATCACTTATTTGGTGATGGTATATTTATTGGTTATCATTCTCTTAGGACCAATGAAATTATCTGAAATTGAGTGTTGATGGTTGTGCTGGTTTGAAAGAAAGTATGCCCCCTAAGAAAAGCTATGTTTTGATACAAATCCCATTTCATAAAGGTAGAATAATCCCTATTCAATACTGTATATCTGAAACTGTAATGAGATCATCTCCCTGATTGATGTGATTTAGTCAAGAATGGTTGTTAAACTGGATTAGGGGATGACATGTCTCCACCCATTTGAGTGGGTCTTGATTGGTTTACTGGAGTCCTATAAAAGAGGAAACATTTTGGAGAAAGAGATTCACAGAGAGCAACACTACAAAGCAGAGAGTCCACCAGTCAGCGACCTTTGGAGATGAAGAAGGAAGACGCCTCCTGGGGAGCTTCATGAAATAGGAAGCCAGGAGAGAAAGCTAGCAGATGACACCGTGTTCGCCATGTGCCCTTCCAGCTGAGAGAAAAGACCTGACTGTGTTCGCCATGTGCTTTCTCACTTGAGAGAGAAACCCTGAACTTCATTGGCCTTCTTGAACCAAGGTATCTTTCCCTGGATGGATGTCTTAGATTGGACATTTCTATAGACTTGTTGTAATTGGGACATTTTCTCGGCCTTTGAACTGTAAACTAGCAACTCATTAAATTCCCCTTGTTAAAAGCCATTCTGTTTCTGGTATATTGCATTCCAGCAGCTAGCAAACTAGAACAATGGTCTGTGGACTTTGGACATTATACATGATGCCCAATGAATGGAGGTGACTGAAGGATGCACTGACTGAGAAGTAGATTGGTGAATGATGGTGTATATATATGATCGAATATTGTACTACTACGAAAAGGAACAAAGTCTTGAGGCATGCAACGATGTGAATGAACCTGTGGGACATTTGTGTCAAACATTAGGGACACCCAAATAAATAGGCCAAGCCCTTGGTCTTGAGGTTTGCTCTTGTGAAGCTTATGTATGTAGTGGAGAAGCTAAGACTACCAACAGTATGCCTAGAGCTACTTCTGGAGGACCTCTTTTATTGCTCGGATGTCTCTCTAAGCCCAAATCTGCAAGTGAAATCATTGTCCTCTCCCCATGTGGGACATGATGTCCAGGGGTGAATGTCTCCCTTGCAGCATGGGAGATGAGTCTGGCCCTGGTGCCGTGGAATCAACAATTCCATCCTGTCAAAAGGGGGGAAAGAAGTGTAATTAATAAGGTATCAGTGGCTGAGAGAGTTCAAATAGAGTCGAGAGGCTGCTCTGGAGGTCACTTTTATGCAAGCTTCAGTTAGACATTGCTACCTATCATAACTTACCAAACCCCAACTAAAACCATTCCAGCCAATCCTAAAGAACAACTGGGGCAATATATAAGATTTTACAAAGGTTTCATGCACTAGAGTAAATTTCCGGAAACCTACAACCACCAGATGGGTCCCTGGACCAGGTAAGTCCTGAAATGCAGAGGGGCCAGCCTCTCCAGAACATCAGCTAGTTCCATCCCCCTATTGCATATTATCAGTAGCCCCTTCCAACATGAAAAAGTTATAATGGGCATAGTCCAAATATCCCTAAAGGAGAAAGATCAAAGGTGATGGTGGAGTTATACAGAGAAGGTAGGGTTTAACAAATGAGTATGATTGCTGAATCATTATAATGATATTTCTTTTAGTCCCCAGTATCTTAGAGCAGCTAGAAGTAAAAACCTAAAATTATAGAATTGTAACCCATACCAAACTCTGAAATCTGTTCTACAACTAATTTGGCAATGTGCTTTGAAATTTATTGGGTTTTGTACATACATTATTTTTCACACACAAAAATTTTGAAATCAATTGTCATGATAAAAAAATTTATTCCTTCTAGCTTCCAATGTTTTGTAGTAGCTAGAAGGAAAAAAATCTGAGATGATGGTATGGTAGTCCATGACAAACACTGTGATCTGTCTTGTAACTGCTTTTTGAAGAGTGCTTTGAGAACTACTGCTTTTTATCTTTCTTTGTTTTGTATATGTGTTATATCATACAATAAATTTTTTTAAAAAATTAACTTAAAGTGGATCAAAGACCTAAATAGAAGAGCCAGGACCATAAACTTCTAGAAGAAAACGTAGGGAAACATCTTCAAGACTTAGTAACAGGAAGTGGCTTTTTAGACCTTACACACAAAGCACAAGCCACAAAAGAAAGAATAGATAAATAGAAATTCCTCAAAATTAAAGGATTTTGTCAAAAAGGTGAAGGGGCAGCCAACTCAATGGGAGAAAATATTTGGAAACCATATATGACTATAAGCGTTTGATATCCAGTATATATAAAGAAGTCATACAACTTAATAACAAAAGAACAAACAACCTAATTATAAAACAGGCAAAGATATGAATACACATTTTCCTGAAAAGAACATATGAATGTCTAAAGGCAATAAAAAGAAGTTCATCTTCATTAGCTATAAGGGAAATGCAAATTGAAACCACAATGAGCTATCATCTCACACCTACAAGAATGGTTGCTGTTAAACAAAACAGGAAACTGCAAATGTTGGAGAGGGCATAGAGAAATTGGAACACTTATTCACTGCTGGTTGAAATGTATAATGATACAGCTGCTGTGGAAGACAATTTGACAGTTCCTCAGAAAGCTAAATATTGAGTTGCCCTATGACCTGGCAATACCCCGACTCTGTATATACCCAGAAGAGCTGAAAGCAGTGTCACAAAGAGACATTTGCACACCGATGTTCATAGCAGCTTTATTCACAATTGCCAAAAGATGGGCATAACCCAAGTGTCCATCAACAGACAGGTGAATAAACAATATGTGGTATATACATACAATGGAATAGTATACAGCAGTAAGAAGAAATGAGGTCCTGAAGCATATGACAACATGGAACAACCTTGAAGACATAATATCAAGTGAAATAAGACAGATACAAAAGTATACTG
This sequence comes from Myrmecophaga tridactyla, assembly GCA_004026745.1. Taxonomy (NCBI): domain Eukaryota; kingdom Metazoa; phylum Chordata; class Mammalia; order Pilosa; family Myrmecophagidae; genus Myrmecophaga; species Myrmecophaga tridactyla. The sequence continues at coordinate 57,071 of PVIY010004364.1, forward strand.
TATAATTTCACTGATATGAATTCCATCAAAATTGTATATCCTGAGTCTTAGAATGTAGAATATAGAGGACCTAGAGCTAGACAGAATCTAGAGAAGGGGAAGTTACCTAATATGTATGACTAGTTAATGAGATTGAACTTAAAAGTATAGAAATGGAAGCAATAGACTCGATTATATGCAAATTATTTGTCTTGTTTTCTTTGAAAATTTATCACTGTTGTGGTAGTTAGATTCAGGGGTCAACTTGGCCAGGTGAAGGTGCCTAGTTCTATTGCTGTGGACAGGAGCCAGTGGCATATGAATCTTATCTGTTTCTGATTACATCTGCAGTTGGCTAGGAGGCGTGACTGCTGTAATTAATAATGTTTGATTTAATTGGCTGGTGCTTAAATGAGAGAGCTCAACGTAGCACAGCCCAAGCAGCTCAGCATACCTCATCTCAGCACTCACAGCTCAGCCCAGACCTTTGGAGACACAGAAAGGAATCACCCCAGGGAAAGTTGTTGGAACCCAGAGGCCTGGAGAGAAGGCCAGCAGAGATCACCCTGTGCCATCCCATGTAAGAAAGAACCTCAGTTGAAAGTTAGCTGCCTTTCCTCTGAAGAACTATACATTAACTAAATAAATCTCCTTTTATTGAAAGCCATTCCATTTCTTGTATATTGCATTCCAGCAGCTAGCAAACTAGAACAAATTTTGGTACCAGAGAGTGGGGTGCTGCTGTGGTTTACAAATACCAAACATGTTGGAACCGCTGTTTAGATGGATAAGGGGAAGATTCTGGAAGAGTTGTGAGAAGCTTGATAGAGAAGGCCTAGAATGCTTTGAAGAGACTCAATAGAAATGTGAATTCTAAAGACACTTCTGATAAAGCCTTAGACAGAAATGAGGTATGTGTGATTACAGACTGGAAGGAAGGCGAGCCTTGTTTTAAAATGGCAGATAATCTGGCAAAATTGATGAGTGGCTTTGGCTGGAAGGCTGATTTTAAAGCCATGAAATTGGATATTTAGCAGAAGAGATCTCCAAATTAAATATTGAAAATGCAGCCTGGTTTCTCCTCACAGCTTATAGTGAAATACGAAAGGAAAGAGATAGGTGAGAACTGAACTCTTGTGTACAAAGAAACCAGAAGCTGATGTTCTGGAGAACTCTGGGCTTCCTGGAAGGGAGACCCCAGAGAACAGTACCCCACATGAGGATTTAACCAAATGTGGAACCAGCCAGACATTTCAGAGAAAGCCAGGATCAGACATGGAGTTATCCAGGAAGGATTTGTGGAAACTCCTTATGTCTGATGGGCATGATCCAAGGCTACTGCATAGAAAGCCAACGAGAGTGCTGTGGGACCTGTATAAACAGAGCCACTGCCAGTCTGGACTGGGGGGTTCAGAGAAGGGACACATTGGAGGAAAAATAATTTCAGAGGCAAAACCATGGAGGCTGGGGTCTGAAGTCAAAAAGCCTTGGGCCAGGAGAGCGGACCCACCCAAGCCCGTGGAGAGGGTGAGTTTGCCTCAAAGGCAGAGAATAGGCCTTCCACCTCGTTGCAGTGGAAGAGTCATGCCGCCTCAGGCCTTGGAGAGGGTGAAGTGCATTCCTTGGGGTTTGGGGAGAGCCTGGCTGCCACCACATGGAGGGGGTGAGCATGTGCCCCGGAGATGGCAGAGAGTCTGGGTGTGGCCCCAATGCTTGGAGAGGGTGGAGCTGAGAAAAAAGGTGGTCTCCCCAATGTCCCCCAAGGTTGTGTTCAGAGAGAGGCAGGCCTCTGTGTAGGCCTTTCGAAAGGGTAGGACTGCCACTTTCTAAAGCCCCAAGGATAAATGACTCTCAGACTTTGAAATATAATGGACTTTGCTTGCAGGTTTTTGAAACTGTATGGGTCCAGTGACCACTGTATTCCTTCCTCCCTATGGAAATGTGTATATGTATCCTATGGATGTTCCTCCTTTGTATGTTGGGAGCAAATAACTTGTTTTGAGTTTTTATAGGTCCAGGGCCATAGGATAATTCTGCCTTAGAACAGACTATGACTGTAACTAACTTTGATAAGAGTTTGTACAATTCTAACTTTGTATCTCATGTGAATTGCTACTGAAATGGTTTAAGGATTTCTGACATTGTTATGGAATTAATGTATTTTTGTATATGGGGAAAACATGTCTTTTTTAGGGTCCAGAGGGTGGAATGTGCTGGTTTGAAAGAAAGTATGTACCCTAGAAAAGCTGTGTTTTAATTAAAATCCCATTTCGTAGAGGCAGAATAATCCCTATTCAATACTGTATGTAGTTAGATCATCTCCCTAGAGAGGTAACCCAATCAAGAGTGGTTGTTAAACTGGATTAGGGGAGATGTGTCTCCACCCATTTAGGTGGGTCTTGATTGGTTTACTGGAGTCCTATGAAAGAGGAAACATTTTGGAGAATGAGAGATTCGGAGAGAGCAGAGAATGCTGCAGCACCACAAAGCAGACAGTCCATGAGCCAGTGACCTTTGGAGATGAAGAAGGAAAATGCCTTCCAGGTAGCTTCATGAAACAGGAAGTCAGGAGAGAAAGCTAGCAGATAATGCCATGTTCGCCATGTGCCTTTCCAGCTGAGAGAGAAACCCTGACTGTGTTCACCATGTGCCTTCTCACTTGAGAGAGAAACTCTGAACTTCATCGGCCTTCTTGATCCAAGGTATCTTTCCCTGGATGCCTTTGATGGGACATTTCTATAGACTTGCTTTAATTGGGACATTTTCTCGGCCTTAGAACTGTAAACTAGTAACTTACTAAATTCCCCTTTTTAAAAGCCATTCCATTTCTGGTATATTGCATTCTGGCAGCTAGCAAACTAGAACAACTGTCCTCATAAAATATTGCTTTCAGAGACCTCACATATTAGTAGTTCTGTGCTATGCATAGTGTACAATAATATAGCATTCAATAATTTAACTTTTATTGAACTATGATCTGATCCATTTATACACATATTACTTTCTTTTCCTCACAGGCTAGAATAGCAATAAATAGTCTGGTTCAAACAGTTGTAACAATAACCACTCATTATTGTTATGGTTGGGACTAAGGTAAATCAGAATATGGGGAAAAGGAAGATATCGTCTGTATTTTAGAATATCATCTCTTATATGAGATGAAAGGAAGAGAGCTTTATTTTGTCCAAAACCTAAATTTCCTATAGCACACAATCTAACTTAACCTGTCTGTCCAGTTCACTTAAACAACCTAAACTCATGGAGCCTAGAATTGGGAACAAAGTCTTGGAATTCTGTATAGCTTAATGTAATACCCAGATGCCTTCCTGAGTATGTTGCATAGATAATCAAAAAGTATTGACTAGGTTCCTTGAGGGACTGGAGAAAAAATATGGAACTATTTAACTTTCTCAGCTGGGAAATTCCTGATAATGTCTCAAATATTACGGACTCCCAAATCAAAAGGCCAAGACCATGATCCTGAGGCTTGCTCTTATTAAACTTACCTCTGTAACAGAGAAGCTAAGCCTACTTAAAATTATGCCTAAGAGTTACTTCCAGAGAATCACTTTTGTTGCTCAGATGTGGCCTCTTTCTAAACCCAAATCTGCAAGTAAAATCATTTCCTTTTCCCCTATGTGGGACGTGACATGCAGATACATATGTCTCCCTGGTACTGTGGAATCAACGATGCCTATCTAACCAAAAGGAGGAAAAGAAATGTAACCAAATAAGGTTACAGTGGCTAAGAGATTTCAAATAGAGTCAAGAGGCTATTCTGGAGGTTACTCCTATGCAAGCTTCAGCTAGATACTGCTAATTGCCATGGTATGCCAACCCCCAACCAACAGTATTTCTGTAAACCCTATAGAATACCCAGGGCTCTAGCTGAGACCTTATAAATGTTTCACTAAGTTTTTTTCAGAAACCTAAGACTTCCAGATGGTTCTTAGGCCAATAAGCCCTGAAGCCCATCGTTACTAGTCTTTCCAAGAGAGCATCAACCAGTTGCATCCCCCTACCCCATAAAGTTGACACCCCTTTTCAACATGAAGTTAGAATGGGCATAGCCCAAATATCCCTAAAGATTGGGAGAAAGATCAAAGGAGAAGGAAAAACTGTAATAAAAATATAGGATTTAATAAATGAGTACAACTGCAGAATCACTATATTTCTTTCTTTTTAGCCTCCAGTGTCTCAGAGCAGCTAAAAAGAAATATCTGAAATTGTGGCGCTGTATCCTATCCCACACATTCAAATATATTCTATGACCACTTGTTAAAATGGACTTCGACTTTACCTCTTTTTTGTATATATTTTTCACAATAAAAAATGTCAAAAGAAGAAATGAGCCCAATACCCACTAATATTTATGTATGCGACTGTCCAAGTAGTCTTCGTCACAGTAGTACTCAAACAGAAATAACCCAAATGTTTTCAACAGACGAATGAATAAATAAATTACAGCATATTCATACAATGAAATGCAACAGAGCAACAGGAACATGTAACCGCAATGAGGAATATCCTAGCTACCATAAAGCGTATGAAGCCAGACACTAAAAAGAACATACTGTATATTTCTAGTCATATGAAATTCAAAAACAGGGGCTTTCACTGATGATGATAGATATCAGAACAGTGGGTACATCTCAGGGGCTGGGTAATACATGGAAGGGGCTGAAAGGGGCCTTATTATATATTAGAAATGTTCTATAACTTAATATGGGTGCTGGTTACATAAGTGAAGTTATATGTTAAGAGTCATTGAATTTTACACTTAAGATTATTGCATCTTAGGCACTCGAATGAATGCTATCCTTCAGTGAGAATTAGTTTTTAAAATACATAGGATTGAGATATTGTTTTTGCTACAGCGATAGACAAATGAGACAGATTAAAGAGTCCAGAAACAGCCCATAAACATAGAATTTTATAAATATATGTTCTAGTTTGCTAGCTGCTGGAATGCAATATACCAGAAATGGAATGGCTTTTTAAAAAGGGGAATATAATAGGTTGCTAGTATACAGTTCTAAGGCTGAGAAAAATGTCCCAATAAAAACAAATCTTTAGAAATGTCCAATCAAAGGCATCCAGGGAAAGATACATTGATTCAAGAAGGCAGATGAAGTTCAGGGTTTCTCTCTCAGCTGAGCAGGCACAAGGCGAACACAGTCAGGGTTTCTCTCTCAGCAGGAAGGGCACATGGCGAACACGGCGTCATCTGCTAGCTTTCTCTCCTGGCTTCCAGTTTCATGAAGCTCCCCGGGAGGTGTTTTCCTTCTTCATCTGTAAATGTCGCTGGCTCATGGACTCTGCTTCGTGGTGCTGCAGCATTCTCTGCTCTCTCCAAACCTCCTTCATTCTCCAAAATGTTTCCTCTTTCATGGGACTCCAGAAACTTATTAAGACCCACCCAAATGGGTGGAGCCATATCGTCACCTAATCCAGCTCAACAACCAGTCTTGATTAAATCACATCTCCAGGTAGATAATCTGATTACAGTTTCAAACATACAGTATTGAATAGGGATTATTCTGCCTCTACAAAATGGAATTTTGATTAAAACATGGCTTTTCTAGGGAACATACATCCTTTCAAACCAGCACAATATATATATAAAGTAAAACCAAATATGTTTTAGGTACTCATATGCATCTTTTCACTTTTTTAAAATCAGGCAAGCAATAAACACAAAATTCTGAATGTTGAGGAGTCTGAGTGATGGGATAAAGAAAAACTCATTGGAAGATGTAGGCTATTATTAATATTCTAGTTCTTGGATTGGGTAGCAAATCCATGGATATGCATCATATTATTTCAAATATTAGAAAAGAGATTTATGAGTATATTAAAAAGGACAACATAAAAATGAAGCAGGCTGATGATTCACCAATATTGTGTTCCTGATTTCCATGTAAAGAAAAAAGATTATTCTGAGTTTCCCATAGCTAAGCTGCTTAAGTCTGTGCAGTACATTCAGCTTTCAAAGACATTTCTGGTTTTCTGATTCAATTTGTTTTTAAAAGATGAGAATTAGCAACTGATTTTTTAGGAAAGTAATTTATTTTATGTTCTTCCATCCCCATTGGACATACTGAAGAAGTGGCAAACTTTCTGAGGTGAGGTGTAAAAGATACAATGGCTGCTGGCTGTGTGTTTACAGCCTTGGTGTGCGAAATCCCTCTCCTCAGCTTTGCCTTTCACAGATTTATCTCCATCTGTGCACATGGCCATGCATTTTTGTAATTGATACAATGCCTGCTAAATACCTCACACATCTTGTTGAAAATGTCTTCACCAGTTATTCTGCCAAAAGTCCTTTTTAAGTGAACATCTTCACTGACAATATCATTATAAATATGATAACCTAAGACTGATAAAACAAGCGCATTATTCATAGCCATGCGTTCAGCCATCTGTAATGGAAAGAACAGGTCAGCACCAGTCTCTCAGCCAGATGTTTAAATATGGCTTTTGAATATATGAAAATGTATCATTTAAAAGTGTCATTAAATCATTGCCTCCTTCTGTTTATCAGCCATTTTAGACCCAAAACAGAGTCAAAGTTTCCCCCAAATTATGTCCCTTTAGGTGAGTGGAACCTGGAGAAAAATCCTGCATCTGACCATAGAAGAGATTTCATAACACTTCCTTTTTAAAATCATGTGCTTCCTATTGGTACTTCTCATTGTGTGCTTTCAACCAAGCCTTTTCTCTTTTCAGGTATAAGCATTTTCTTTTAAATAATATTACTACTTTTTAAATCATGGATTTTATGCAGTTGATGCTATACTTTTTTCATGGCTTGGTCTTCTTTGGAATGCCACAAAAATGGGGGAAAATACATTTTAATAAAGTATCTAAGGGCATCCTATGCTTTTGGGTTAACTGCACCTGTGCCGACCTCTTCTCCAGGAGTGGCTGAGGGGGTGTTCTCACCTGCACTGCCAGGCTAGCCTTGGGGGCATCTCTAATGACTGCCAGGGGTCTGACTTCCATCACCATCTTGAGCTTTTTCTCTGGGTTCAAGCTAAAGCCTCGAACTTCCTGGTTTAGGTCACAATTTTGTGCTATCATTTGAAAATATAATTTGGAAAGTTATTTCCCCTTTAAAAAATAAAAGAGTGACACAAATTTTGGAGAAAAGCAAAATTTGGAGTTGGGATAGTACTGGCAATATCAGTGTGTTAGGATGTAGACTGACATAGAGTTGCAAGCTTGTCAACTAAACAGTTTATTGTAACTATGAAGGAAAGTTGGACTGATTTATGGTAGCCAATGGATTTGGTGTAATTTTATGTTTAATAACATCACTTATTTGTTTAGTAAGAAACTCATTAAAACAAACAAACAAGCAAAAACTAAACCCTACTATTCCAGCCTCCAGTGTATCTCTGGGAATTCTGATATTGGAGTCCCTTTTCTCTGGAAGCACAACAGCCTGCACGAGCAAAAATCACTTTTCCGTGTAGTTCTTTCGTTCCCAACAGGGTTTAGAGCACCAAACTACTGAAGAATTTTCAACAACCAAATTTTCCACTCACTTGCTCTGTATGAATTGTTCAACGTATATTCAGCAATCTGCTGAATTTCATTCTACATGCTTGTTACAAAATATTTTAAGGTCACATGAATTCAAATCTTCATTTCCCCAAGTTTTCAGGTAAACTTAATTTTCTAAGAATATATACCATTTTCTATCTGGTTGCTTTTACTTAGCCTTGTCTTAATCAATATGAGATATGCAAGATTAAAGAATCACATGTATAGAACTGCACATTCACTCTAAAAACCATCTTGAGAAAAATGAATAAAATAGAAAATTTCTGAAGAAACAAAAAAGTCCTGAAAATCCTAAAGTTTAGAACTTAAGATAAGAATAGCTCACCTTATAGTATACATGCTATTCTGAAAAATTTCAAATTTAATTTTGTTAAATAAGATCACCTTTTAAATCCTAGAGAGATGGCTCTTTAAAACAGTAAGATCTGGTGGCAAATAAAACTGGTCCCACCATATTCTCACTGCACTAGCTATCTATAACAATATTATTGCAAATTTAGCAGCTTACCAAAGCACACATTCATTATATCAATTTCTGTGGATCAGCAGTCTGGACATAGTTTAGCCAGTTGATGTTTTAGTTTCCTAAGCTGCTCAAAGCAGATACCATGAAATGGGTTGGCTTAAAAAATGGAACTTTATTAGCTTACAGTGTGAGGTCATGAAGCTGTCCAAAGCAAGGCATCATCAAGGTGACACTTTCTTCCTAAAGGCTGGCTGCCCATGATGCTGAACTCTTCTGCCACTGTCAAGGCACATGGTGACAACTGCTGGTCTCTTCCTTCGCTGCTAGGTTTGTTGCTTTCAGCTTCTTGCTTCCTTGGCTTTTTTTTTTTCTCTCTCTCTCTCTCACTCTGTTTATAAAGGACTTCAGTAATAGGATTGTGATCTTTCCTGAATGGGGTGGGTCACACCTTAACTGAAGTTGTTTCATCGAAAGATCCTACTTAAAATGGGTTTATACCCATAAGAAAGGATTAGATTTAAGAACATGTTTTTTTCTGGAGTACATACAAATTCATACCACCATATTTGGGTTTACTCCTTCAGCGTTCCACAAAGGGGCAATCAAGGTATTATCAGGTCTGTGGTCTCATCAGGGAGTTGGATAGTAGCCAGATCATATAATTGTGTATTCTCAAAATAATATGTCTGAAACTCTCTCCAGCCAACACAGCAAGCAGACTCACCTCCCTCCCCCTGTCTACGTGGGACATGACTACTAGGGGTGTGACTCTTCCTGGCAGTGTGGGACAGAAATCCTAAAATGAACTAAGATTCAGCATCAAGGGATTGAGAAAAACTCTAGAATGAGCTGAGACCCAGCATCAAGGGATTGAGAAAACCTTCTGGACCAAAAGGGGGAAGAGTGAAATGAGACAAAGTATCAATGGCTGAGAGATTCCAAACAGAGTCCAGAGGTTGTCCTGGAGGTTATTCTTATGCATTAAGTAGATATCACCTTGTTATCCAAGATGTAATGGAGAGGCTGGAGGGAACTGCCTGAAAATATAGAGCTGTGTTCCAGTAGCCATGTTTCTTGATGATGATTGTATAAGGATATAACTTTCACAATGTGACTGTGTGATTGTGAAAACCTTGTGTCTGATGATCCTTTTATCTATGTTGTCAGCAGATGAGAGGAACATATGGAATAAGAATAAATAATGGGGGGAACAAATGTTAAAATAGATTTAGTTTGAAATGCTAGTGATCAATGAAAGGGATCAGTAAGTGGTATGGCATGTAAAATTTTTTTTTCTGTTTGTTATATTTTTCTGTTGTCTTTTTATTTCTTTTCCTGAATTGATGCTAATGTTCTGGGAAATGATCATGATGATGAATATGCAACTATGTGATGATATTGTGAATTGCTGAGTGTATGTGTTGGGAATGTTTGTGTTTCTTGTACTTTTTTTTAATTAATAAAAAATTTTAAAAAAAATGTCTGAAACTAAACTTCTGTTCTCCCCCCCATAAACTGCTCTTCCAGTATCTTACCCATCACAGTAATGGCAATTCCATTCTTAAAATTTATTTAGACTAGGGAACATGGGTGGTTCAGTGGCAGAATGCTCACCTTCCATGCAAGAGACCTGGGTTCAATTCATGGACCATGCACCCCCCCCCAAAAAAATTATTTCAACCAAAAATGTTGGAATCACCCCTAATTACTTCCTTTGTATTGTACCACATCCAAATCACTCTACCTTCAAATCTTGATGACTTTACTACAAAATTAACACAGCATCTGACCATTTCTCACAACTTCTATTGCTACCATTGGGTTCAAGCCACCATCAGTTCTCATGCAAAATATTGCTATAGTCTTCTAAATATTACCCTGTATCTGAACATGTCCCTTTCATTCTATTCTTAATATAAAGGCCCCAGAGGAATCCTGTTAAAATGTTAGTCATTTCAGCTTAAAACCTTCCAATATTTCCCCATCTTGCTCAGATTAAAAGCCAAAGCTCTCAAAACAGCCTACGATGTCCCACATTTTCTATCTTCCATTCCTCCCCTGCCCTATTGCCACTCTGACCTTACCTCCTACAACTGTACCTTCTGCTCACTACACTGCAGCACACCAACTTTCTGGCTATTTCTTAACCACACCACAGGTCTATTCCCACATCAGGACCCTCTTATTGGATATTCCTCTGCCTGGAACACCCTTCCCCTCAGATAGTCTCAAGACTGGCCCCTCTCTGCTTTTGGGTCCTTCTCAGGTGCTGCTGCTTTCCACCATCATCTCAGGGAGGTTATTCTCTATCATATTATTAAGAATTTCATAATAACTACTCCTGAAAGTCCCTTCCCCTTCATGTGCTTTATTTCCCTCCAGAGCACTTATAATGTCCAACATCCCACGTATTTTACTTATCTACTTTTTAATTACCTGTTTTATCCACTGGAATGTAAACCTCATAAAGAAAGGAATATAATTGCATTCAGTAATCTTTCCCCAATTACAAAAACAATATCTGGTACATATTATATACACAGTGCATCTGTTGAATGGTGAATAAATGTAGAGCCCTACAGGACATGGTAAGGCATTTGAATTGTTAACTAGTTGAAATAAGAAGTCAGCAAAGGGCCTTAACTAAGCAAGGAAGTGATAGAATTAGATTTATATTTTAATAAGATTGCTGTGATTGTTTTGTGGGGAATTGTCCAAAGGAGTCAAGACTAGAAGGGAGTAGAATCAACAGACATCTATTTCAGTGACCCAGGTGAGAGATGATGGTGGCTTGACCCATGATTGTAGCAATATGGATTATGAGAAGCTGGGTTCAGCATGTATATTGAGGTAATGCTGACCAAACTCATGGAGAGAAAATAATTGGCTATGAAGAGAAAAGTGGTATTAACAATGACTCCTCTATTTTTACCAGCAAAGGAGAATGAAGAAAAGAAAGCTGTGAGATAAAAGGAAAACCAGAATCAGATGGAGTCTAAAAAAACTATTTAAAGAAGAACAGTATGATCAACTCTAACAGCCATGTCAAATTAAATATTGATTAAGGAAAGAACAGAGAATGGACATTGGGGTCTGTTAAGAAGGAAGGTGCTTGGGATATTGTTAAATGTCATTTTGATGATGTGTCAGTTGGGGTCAAGCGCTCTATTGGATTAGAAGAGACAGGATGGTGAGATAACAGTTTGATCACCTCCCACAAAAAGTTTTGTCAGAAGATGAGCAGAAAAATATGAAAACACATAGGCTTAAGAAATTTTTTTTTTTTTATGAGAGATATGAGGGCATGTTTATATGCTGATAGAAATGATCAAGAAGAGAGAAAAAAAGTCAATGCAGAAATGAGATTGTGGGGAAAATGCAAAAATAAAATTCTTAGGAATGGAATAATAATGGAATTCAAAGTATAAGTGGAGGAATTGGCTTTAGATAGAAGCAGGGTTCATTGTCCATGTAGCAAGCATGAAAGTAAAACATAATGGTATGAATGCAGGTGAGTTGCTGAAATATTTTGTAGCAATATAAGGGATTTCTCATATGAGCCCTTCTATTTTGAGAGTTACAGGAGAGGCTTAGAGATTTAAGGGGAAAAAAGTGTGAAACAGTAGTGGGGGGTTAGGAAGGGATGGAATATTTTTCAGGCAACATTGACTACCAATACGAGATTTATGATCATTAAGTTAGAATTTGATCAGTCAAGTTTTGTGATTTTCTTCAGAAATATCCAGCTACTCAGATGCAGGCAAAGGATTGAGAGATGGTTAGACAAAATCATAATCAGAATTACAAGTTTTCCAAGAAAGTGATATGAAGGGAGAAAGAGACAAGCGAACAGCCAAGAGATATCAGGAAATGGTATTGCTGAGTCATGGTATCTTGTAGGGGTAAGAAGTGAAGCAAGGATATAAGGGGAAAGAAAAATCAGGAAAGAACTATGGGATCAATGGACTGGAGGTTTCGGTGGCTTGAAAAATACCTGGGGAAGGGATTCTAGAGGATGAGAACAGAGTGGTTAAGTAGGATGCATGCTATTATGATTATTCACCTGGAGAATCTCTTAAAAATATGGATTCTTGCACTAAACCTTGGAGAATCCAATTCTGTAGACCTAAGATGTCGCCTGATGATCTGTAGTTTTCATAAGTGACTGAGGTGATTCTGATACAGCCAGTCAAAGAGAGACATTTGGGAACCATTGAAAGTTAATAAATATGAGAGTGCCATAAAAAGGGTTCAGGGGTGAAAAACAACATTAACAGAAGAGGTGGGACTTGAGATGGTAACAGACATACTTGCTAACTGGCTCATGTATCCCATAGTAAACTCAAATTAGCAATTTCCCTGGAAGTATGTTTCTTGGCTATTGAGGTTATACAAATTTCTTCAATGCTGGAGAAAGAGAACTTTCAGAACAATACCTGGAAGGCTAGGAAAATCGGTCAAATTTCCAAGAATGAGAAAAACTATTAAATGATTCACCCAGACACCTGGATAGAGAGGACAATTACCACTGTCAACATCACTTAGAGGGTACTGCACAGGAATCAAAATATCTCAGGAGGACCCTGGAATTTGTTCCAGCCTGAGGTTCGGCTGAAAGGTAAATACAAATGCTTCTCTCTACGAAGCAATTTCCTCCCTTTGTGTTCAGATGTCATGAAAGCATTACCAGGCTTGAGGCTGTTCTGCCTTACACTGAGCTCATTGTTGGTGGTGAATGCCAAGACAGAACACTGAGAGAAGATAAGCAGCTTTTCACTCCCTGCCAGCTGAAGTTGGGAAATATTTTTTCTGACTATAGGTATACTTAAAAAGAGCTACCAGGTTTGAGAAAATTGTTCGGTGCACAGTGTTCACTTAATAGTGTCTAAAAGAAGAAAGCATCATGCCAGCAGAGTTTGAAAGAAATAAACAGGTGCTGTCACTACAGGAACATATTAACCCAGGAGTTACCAATATTGGCCATTTCCAGGTATTAAAATGGATGCGCAAAATTCTAGATGGATTAGAAAATAGGAGAGACATGAAAGAAAATGAACATCATTTAAAGATGGTTCTACTCCAGATTTTCTGTAGTTGTGGCTAATGCACAAATTTTTCTAGTGATAATAGGGATAGGTTGTAACAAAGGAGGCAGTAGAACATGATAAAGTACTCAAATTTTCTGGGTTCAGTTCAGACTTTGTCACTTACTAGTTTATAACCTTGGGCAAATTATCTAACCACTGTCTTCTCATCTAAAAATAAGCTGATTTAGCCTAAAGGATTCTAATGAGTTAATCCATGACATGCTCTCAGACCAGTTCCTGGTTTATATCAAATGTTCAATAAATGCTAAATCATATGAGATTATTTTTCAGTTTAGTAACAGTCTCAGAAATCCATCCCAAGCATGCATAGCAAATGTTAAAGTCAACGTGGTACATTAACATGAGAAAAGCAAGGAAGTATATGCGAACGGCTTATTCAACTCTTTAAGAGAAATTTTGTTTGACCTAGAAGTCAGCAAGACTAAGACAAGGTGCTTAAACAGCATGCAATGAAAGAAAGATAAGGATTTTTTAAATGATGAAATGAAAACAAAATATACTGCAGACTTTTTGATTCAGCAAGTGTCTACTAGATCTTTAACTATAGTGCAACAACTTAAAGTTCCCACAAAACAAATGCCAATCTTACAGTCTTTTTCAATTCAGTAAGCATTTTCCCACTCTCCGTTCAGTTATTATGTTGAAATTGCAGAGAACATAACAATAATGAGGGAGAATATGGGTACGAATAAAAAAATGACAGAATATAGTGATCATGAGCATATATAGTGGGTTCATATTTAAATTGGGCAACTTCCCCTAAGTCTCCATTTTCCCAGCTACAAAATGGCAAAAGTAATAGTACTTATGGTACTATTATTACAATGGTTGTTTTGACTAAATATGATAAATACAATGCATTTGCTATAGTGGTAGTCATTATTACAAATAATGATAAATGAACATTACCTGCTCGAAAGTTGAGGCAAGTGTAATCGGAGGATTGAGGATAAAGAGAACCATCACTCAAATGATTATAACATTAATTCATTCAACAAGCATTATTGTGTTAGAAGGTGTTGATATGATGTAAAAGAATGATGTAAAGTACGGTGTAAAGTAAAACAAGCCCTGAAGTAGCTTAAAATTTAGTGAGAGGGATAGATAAGTAAATAGGACAATATGTTAAGAGCTATGATACAGACCACCACAGGGTGCTCTGGGAGTGTTGCGGAGGACCCCTAACGAGATATTACTTAAGCCTAAATAAAGATCAAATAAAAAACTGAAAAGCAGGATAGAGAAAGGAAAATCTCCCATTGGGCTAAGAAAGACTAAAAACACAGCTTCACGACAAGGAAAGAAAAGTTTTATGTCATGATCAAAAATTAATGGAGATTCAACAATTCTTTCTAATTAAAATCTTCATAACTTATCCATAGGATGATATCACTATCTTTTGATAAAAATATCTATTTCAAATGAAGAGATAACATCAAAATTAACAACACAAGATTTAGGGAGCACTTATCGAAATGACTAAGATGCCCACCATCACATTCCTCTAGAAGTTCTATCTGGTATAAAAAGGTATAAAACAGAACAGAGAAAATGCCAAATTATTATTATTTGCAGAGATGATATATCATTTATCTGGGAAACCGAGAAGTGGCCCAGAAAAATTGCCAGATTTGATGACATCATTAAGTGGCTGGATAAAAGACAAGGCTGCTAAATCAGCCTTGGTGACCAGGTCACATATTTTCCTTTGTCCTCAAATCACCCAAGTCCCTCCCCCTCCCTAACCAGCTGATGGCTCACCTCATTCTTCTTTGACAGCAGAGAAAGAATCATTTTCCCAATAGACCCAGCAAGCCACCTCCATCTGTAGCTACACACTCTACCTTCACTCCTGTCACCAAGAAGCAAATGCCCTGTTCCTGGCCAGGGCCAACTCCTCCACTCACGCTCTGCAAAGCTTGGAACCAGTGCCGGGCTGAGCCCTGATCCAGGTTTGTTAGTCTCAAAACTAAAAGAATTTAGAGATGAGAGGGTCAGGAGGAATAAGTAGCAAAGTTGATTAAAAAGAGAGAAGACACATTAAAGAGGTTAGCACTGAGTGAAGATGGCTGATTTGTTTTATAGGAAAGTTTTGTTGGTAGTAGGTTCGCATAGTGGCCTTTGAATTCTAGGTATCTTCTTTGTTCTAGAAGGAGACTGCTAGGAGATAGATGGTTTGTTGTCACATACCCAAAATTTGTCTTTGGGCAAATAGTTAGCAATCTCTATGACACTGTGCTTCCTATCATTAACAAAGAATTTGCTTTGGGCCCAGAATTTTACAAGCTTTTATGATTTGGGGAGGTTTCAATTGTTTGGGGGGTGGTTTGAGGGCTTTAGGGAAATTTTTGTTTCAGGAAGTTTGTAGCTAAAGTTTGCAGCTCTGTATTAGTTCTTTTGGAGCTAGTTAAGAAACAAGGGACCTTCAGTTATCTGTTAACTCTTTCAAAGCTGAATAGGAAACCAAGGACTTACAATTGTCCTATTGTATCCTGCTTCATGCTCAAAGACTCTGGTCTTCCAAACATCCCTTTCTCCTGCATCATCGGTTTCCTCTTGGCCACAGGATCGTTCCTGTCAGCATAGAAACATACCTCAGTGACACCCATCTTTTCTAAAAACACAAAGCTCTCTCTGGACTCCATGTCTTTCTCTAGTCACCACCTCTCTCTGGACTCCATGTCTTTCTCTAGTCACCACCTCTTTTTTCTGTTCCCTTTTAGAAGAAAATTTCATGGAAATTATTAACTATACTCAATCTCTACTTTCTTACCTTCCACTCATCCCCTCAACCTCAAGTTGAACTTTTATCTCACCCCCCTTTTGTCCCACCCCTAATTTCCACTGAAATGGCCACTCTCAGTGTCAGCAGTGAACTCCATCCAAACAGAACCCATGGTCAGTTCTCTTTGGCCATTTCAAGTGCCCTCTCATTAGCCTAATGACTCCCTCTGCCTAGAACACTTCCTTCTCCAACCTCTGTGGCACTTCCTCTCTCTATTTTCTTCCCAACTCATTGGCTTCTCCTTCTCTATCTCCTTTGCTGGATACTCTCTTCCAGACACCTTCATCCATATTCTCTAGATGATCTCATTTATCTGCATTGTTTTAAATACCATCAATATGGTATTGACTTCTAAATCTAAGTCTCTAGTCCTATCAGAACAGGGAACAACAAAAAATAAAGCACAAATGAATAATTCTAGGCATGATAAAGGGGACATACTATAGAACCTTTCAAGATTAAGAAGATACTATAAGAAAATTATGAACAACTAAATGAAACCTAATTGAAATAGACAAATTTCAAGAAAATATATAACATCCATCTCTTTACATGACATAGAAGCATTACATTTTCTCTGTGTCATGGGACAAGAGCTCCGCACATGGACAAGGATGAATCTCACAAACAGAACATTGAGGCTGAAAAGCAAGTTGCTGAAGAGTGCAGTGTGATGTCATTCACATAAAGTTCAAAAAAACAGGCACAAGTAAACTACGCTGTTTGGTATGATTATAAATGCAATAAAATAGAAAGAAATGAAAGAGAACAGTAAATATGAAATACAGGAGAAAGATGACCAGAAACAGAGAAAGGGATAATGTTTTTGGGCAGAAAGAAAGACGGAGCCATTCACAGTATTGAAAACTTTCTGTTTTCAAGCTGGGTTATGGGGATAGGATGGTTTGTTTAATCGTCATCCTGTATAATTGGAATATTTATTATATTCCATGTTATTTACTTTTTAGGGGTTACATATACAGTAAAGTGTACAAATTTTTAAGCGTAAAGCTCAGTGAATTTTACAAATGTATGTATACATGTCATACTCTTTATTATCAAATACATCTTAATATAAGTGGGAAAAAAGGCTGCTTCTGAAGTGTACCTGTAATTAGGAATGTTTTTCTTACCAAGTTCTCTTAATAGTAAATCCACTGCTATTTTATTCTTTGTTCTAAGGAAATTACTGACCTGACAAGAGCTCCAATATTTTCTATTAAAATTCCAATGTCACCAAGTGTTATGAGCTCTGAAGTGACTTCCTCAGACAAGGACCCTTTTTCATCCTAAAATAAAAAGTTGTCTACAAAACATGCTTTTTATAAATGATCTTTCTCCAAGATTGATGTGTTGTTGAAGGCTACACAGCCTACCTAAGGAAGAGCACTCAAGGAGCAGCCCTCTATGGTTTTTGCAAGGACTCTGGAATTTCAATTTCCTTCCTCATGTTTCACACACCCGCTGTGTATAGGCTGGCAGAATTTCTAAATCTTACAAACATTCTTAGTCAAACACATAACCATTTTTAAAAATTAGTTAGGCATTCAAAGTATACCGAATGTAGCACAAACTTAATTTTTAACATAATGTTTTGTGTATTTCCTGAGGAAAACTTAACTACATTGTACTCCAAATCTTCCAATCATATTAAATTTGGATTGCATAATTGTCACAATTACACAAAGTTAGCTGGAAAATTAGGCCATATCACAGGTAATGACAACCAACAAGACTCGAGGGAGAAAGAGGGATGACCAATGAGGAGGTTCTTGGCAGCCAATGGAGGCCACACCATGTAGAGAGTCAATAGAAAGAGTTCTAGAATGAGTTATTCATTTTTACAATGAAACTGTTGTCCTCATATATCAATTGCTTCTGTATACATAAGCACATCCAACCCTGTAAATTTTCATAATGGAGAAAAGTACATTTTTGTTCAAATGTAGAAAAAGGAAGCATGTTTTCTTTATTTTGCTGCATTAGATTGAGGGTTGACCTCCTGGAAGCTTTAAGGTCATGTGTTCTTCATACTTTTTTTTTTTTTTTAATTTGCATATGGGCAGGAGGCACCAGGGATCGAACTCCAGACCTCCAGCACAGCAGGTCGGAGCCCCGCCCGCTGAGCCACGGCAGCCGCCCTGTTCCTCATACTTTTAATTTAGAAAATTTTTCTACATAGCCTTGTCCTATGAAATTAACCAGTTTCATATATTTGAGTTATAACTTGTAAATACCTTGAGTTAAAGTTCATATTTCTTTGCATCCTCCACAACACACAGAAAAATGTCTTTTACATAATGTGAGTTTAATAATACATATCT
This sequence comes from Myrmecophaga tridactyla, assembly GCA_004026745.1. NCBI lineage: Eukaryota > Metazoa > Chordata > Mammalia > Pilosa > Myrmecophagidae > Myrmecophaga > Myrmecophaga tridactyla. The sequence goes on from PVIY010004364.1 coordinate 75,302, forward strand.
TGTTGAGTCATTAGAGGATAGCACTTGAAAAGGTGTTTGCTGAGGGATACAACTGTGGTCCCATATTGTCCCAAGAAAAGAAGAGCATAGTGTTAAGCAGAAGGAAAAGAAGCTGACTTGTATGTTAAGATCAGGCAATGATCAGATAATTTTATGTTCCTTGTAATTAACTCACACCAACACCATATGAGATAGGTATCACCCCATTTGCTCTCATAGTTATGGCTATTGTTCTTGTTTTAACTGATGGGTGAACAGAAATTCAGGGATTAAGTTAATTGTTTGAAATCGCACAGCCACTCAGCAGAATTCAAACCTTGACTTTCTGGTTCCAAACCTCATGGCTTTGCTTTGTTTTGATTCTCATTAAAATGCTGTCTCTCTAGGGTGGGCCATGTGCTCAGTTGGCAGAGATCTTGCCTGCCATGCCAGAAACCCAGGTTTGATTCTTGGTGCCTGTTCATGCAAAAAAAAAAAAAAAGAAAAAATGCTATCTCTCTATTTGTTGTCTGTTTATCTCAGAGTCTGTATCAGACAAAACCAAATTCCACTCTTTTATCATCTGATAGGCTAAGGGTAGGACATGGTGAATTTTATTGGTATCTCTATATGACAAAGCCTTCCATATTCAACTGTGAATAAGGACTTCACACAACTCCAACCAGCCAGGACTCAAACTCTTTTAAGAGATCTGCTTTGTTGGGAGGACTACCTAGGGAGGTCAATGCCTAAGTTTTGGACGGGTTCAAGTTCCAAGATAATGGATTTTGCCACGATAGTGAAAATTGCTATTAAGACAGAGGTCTCCTTTTATCTTCCTCTTTTCTGTGTTTGAAAATATTTGTGGATCACTAAAACATGAGTTGAAGCATCAGAAAGACCTTAACCCAGGATCACAAAATCTTGTCCATAAGCATTGAACAGCTTAGTAATGCATATGCTTACATGAAGTCTACAAAGGTGTCAGAATGTGCTTGGAAGCAGTGAATGTTCTAAAGAATTTGCTCAAAAATTAAGTTACATATGCTTAGATCCAAAGTGCAAAGCAGTCTCAGGAGGATCAAACAGGGTCCCTTATTTCAAATGATGAGATATCCTTGAAAACCCTATCACTCTTTTTCTATACTCATAAGAAATTATAGCAGTAGAAGCTCATCTGTTTGAATCAGGTTCTATCTTTTCCTATTAGGTTTATATTAAAATTTAAATATCTTATGAAAGATTATACACTAAGTTTCTTATAACATAATAAGGATGTGTTTGTCAGGCCTTTACCCTGATTGAAGGGACATTTCTTGGTTCTAAATTATAAAAGTGGGAAATATGATAGGGGAGGGTGGTGCCTATAAGTTAAATTGGTGATTTCCCCTACATTCCAAATATATTTAGAGCAGGCCCATATAATGGGTCTTCGGTGGTTGGTTTTATTGTTGTTTTTGTTGTTGCTGTCAGTGAAACCAGTAGCTTAATCGAGCACTCCCCAATGAAATATAGGATAGCTATGAGTACTTCAGAAGGGCCAAGCCCTGGGGTAGGGCTGGGGAAAAATGTTTCTGGTCAAGTAGGCCTTTCAGTAGCCTCCCCATCATCCTGAGCAGCCACTCAGGAAATCCACTCCAATGCACTTCAGAGGCACACCTGCTTTGGGTAGGTTTGCACATAGGTGTGGTTACTGGGGATAAAGGGTGGTTACATAGACACTCTGGCTATGTAACCTCCTACACTCCCTCCTCTTGCATCACTTGGAAAATCTAAAGGTCACAAAAGGTCACCACAAATTAAGTTAATCTTGAATAACCTTTCTGAAAATTATATTTATTCAATCACAGTCTCAAAGAATTTTAGAGCAGAAAAGAAACTCAGAGATTACATGGTCCAACTGTTCTTATTTCACAAATGAAGTAACCAGAAAAATATTTCAGACCTGTACCCATTTTGTGACCTTTCAGTAGAAGCTAAAAAAAAAGAACCAAAACATCTTTTGCCCTATTTTATACCTCTTAAAGACAGGAAAAGTATAACAGCAGCTTATTCTTAACAAAACAAAAAGCAAAAAAAAAAAACACTTTTAGAAAAGTCATTGTGCCTTTGACATTTTTTTTGGTAGGGAGAATCTTAATAAAAAGCACTATGAATGCTAAGCACTTGTTATTCTCAGGCATTTTAAAGCATGCTGACATGCAGGCCAAATGCATCTGAATATATATTTTAATTTTTTTATTGTATAGTATAGCATATATGCAAAACAAAGAACTAAAAAAGCAATAGTTTTCAAAGCACTCTTCAAAAAGTGGTTACAGGACAGATCCCAGAGTTTGTCATGGGCTACCATACAATCCTCTCATATTTTTCCTTCTAGCTGCTCTAGAATATAGGAGGCTAGAACACTTAAATACTTTTTCATCATCACAATGGACTCTTTTTCTTTTTTGTGAAAAATAACAGATAGACAAAAAAGCTATAAATTTCCAAGCATAGCACCACAATTAGTTGTAGAACATATTTCAGACTTTGACATGGGTTACAATTTCACAATTTCAGGTTTTTACGTCTAGCTGCTCTAAAATACTGAGGATTAAATGAGATATCAATTTAGTGATTCAGCATTCATATTCATTTGTTAAGTCCTATCTTCTATGCATAACTCCACCATCACCTTTGATCTTTCCTTACCTCTCTTTGGGGTTGTTTGGGCTATGGCAATTCTAAATTTTTGATATTGGAAGGGTCTGTCCCTAATATGGGGTAGGGGGATGGAACTATCTGATGTTCTGGAGAGGTTGGGCTAGGTTTCGGGGCTTATCTGGACCAGGGATCCATCTGGAGGTTGTAGGCTTCTGGAAAGTTACTCTAGTGCCTGGAATGCTTGTTATATATTGCCCTAGGTGTTCTTTAGGGTTGGCTGGAATAGTTCTGGTTGGGGGTTGGCAGGTTATGATAGGTAGCAAGGTCTACCTAGAGCTTGTGTAAGAGCAACCTCCAGAGTAGCTTCTTGACTCTATTTGAACTCTCTCTGCCACTAATACTTTATTAATTACACTTCTTTTCCTCCATTTGGGCAGGATGGAATTGTTGATCCCATGGTGCCAGGTCTGGATTCATCCCTGGGAGTCAACTCCCACGTCACTAGGGAAACTTTCACCCTGGATGTCATGTCCCACATAGGGAGGAGGGCAATGATTTCACTTGCAGAGTTGGGCTTAGAGAGACTGAGTCCACATCTGAGCAACCACAGGTCTTCCAGAAGTAACTCTTAGGCATGCGTATAGGTAGTCTAAGCTTCTCCACTACCTACTTAAGCTTCACAAGAGTAAGCCTCATGATTGAGGGCATGGCCTATTGATTTGGGTGTCCCTAAGGTTTGACACAGTATCAGGGAATTCCCTGCTGGTAAGGTTTAATAGTTCCATAGTCTTTCTCCCCTCCCTCAGGGGACTTTGCCAATACTTTTTGATTATCTGGTTAATATACTCTAAGATATTTCCAGGCATTTCAATAATTTATACAGGATTAAAGGACCTCTTTCTCATTCTGTGCTCTCTGTGTTTCACTTGTTCAAAGGAGCTATGCAGATAGGTTGAATTAGATTAGGCACTACAGAAAATTTCAGCTCCAGATCAATTAACCTTTCTTCCATTGGTCTCAAGAAGTATGTGGAGTTCTAAAATACAGACACTGTTTTCCTCACCCCTATGTTCTGAATTACTTTAAACCCAACCTATTTGGCTTCTTACTTATCTCTAAATATCAGGTTATATATATAAAACAGCCTCTCAAAATCCAGAAATAATAATCACCACTCTGGAATTAATGTGTCTGCCCTAAAAGCTTACAATCTAGACCCCTGTTTTCTTATAAGCATGTTCTAAAGGTGACCATACCATTATTGTTTTTTTGTTTCTGGCTTATTTTGTCTCACCAAATGTCCCACATGTTCATTCACATCGTTGCATGCCTCACGACATTGTTCCTTTCTGTAGCAGCACAGCCTTCATTCATAGGTATACACCATCGTTTCCCAATCTACTTCTCTGTCAGTGCATCCTTCAGCCACCTGCATTCATTGTGCATCATGTAGAGGGCCCAAAGTCCACAGTCCATCAATATTTCCAATTTTAGATAATTTCATTGTTCTCAAGAACAGAAAACCAATAAACACACCCTCACTAAATAGGAGATCTAAACCTCCTCTTAACTCATGTTTTAACCCATTATTTACCTCTGCTGTGGTAATTCAGGGATGAATTATTTACCTTTACTGTGGTAGTGCTGATGGTTTCTTTTTGAACATGGCTCATAGCATGCAATAGTAGTTTTTCCCCTGCACCCTGGACTTAAACATTCCTTATACAAGAATCATATCTTTGAATTAATTCTTACAAGAACTCATTCATATTTCTAATGTAAGTCAGTGGGTCACGTAGGTCTATACAATAGCTTTCAATCTTGTTCATCTTCATTATGGTAATATTGTTTCTACACTCACTAGAGAATCAGCCTTGCTCCTATCTATTCCCTTACATTGGAGTTCAACCTCATTAACTAATGGTTCACCCATCTCTAGCTTCTATGTATCTCTAAGTCCCCTAACTTCTGTGTTTTGTCTCTTATTTTGATTTTATGCTGGTCATAAAAGTGGAATCATATGGTATCTGTCTTTTATGTCAGATTAATTTCACTCGGCATTATGTCTTCAAGGCTCATCCATCTTGTCATGTGCTTCAGGACGTCATTTTGTCTTACCGCTGCATAATATTCCATCGTATGTATATACCACATTTTGTTAATCCACTCCTCTGTTGATGGGCATTTGGTTTGTTTCCATCTGTATTAGTTAGGGTTCTCTAGAGAAACAGAATCAACAGGGAACACTTGCAAATATAAAATTTATAAAAGTGTCTCACGTGACTGTGGGAATGCAGAGTCCAAAATCCGCAGGGCAGGCTTTGAAGCTGACGACTCCGATGGAGGGTCTGAACGAACTCCACAGGAGAGGTTCGCCAGCCAAAGCAGGAACAGAATCTGTCTCTTCTGAATCCTCCTTAAAAGGCTTCCAGTGAGTAGATTGAGCATCACTCATTGCAGAAGACACTCCCCTTTGGCTGATTACAAATGGAATCAGCTGTGGATGCAGCTGGCGCGATCATGATCTAATTCTATGAAATGTCCTCATTGCAACAGACAGGCCAGCACTTGCCCAACCAGACAAACAGGTACCACCACTTGGCCAAGTTGACACATGAACCTGACCATGACGCCATCTTTGGCAATTGTGAGTAAAGCTGCTATGAACATCTGTATGCAAATGTCTGTTTGTGCCTTTGCTTTCACCTCTTCTGGGTATACACAAAGTAGTGCTATTGCTGGGTCATAGGGCAACTGGATAATCTAGTTTCCTAAGGAACCACCAAACACTCTTCCATAGTGGCTGCACCATTATATATTCCCACCAGCAGTGCATAAGTGAATCAATTTCTCCACATCCTCTCCAATGTTTATAGTTTCCTGTTTGTTTAATAGCAGCCATTCTTATAGGAGTGAGGTGGTATCTCATTATAGTCTTGATCTGCATTTCCCTTATGGCGAGTGAAAATGAGCATCTCTTCATGTTCTTTTGTGCCATCTGTATTTGCTCTTCAGAAAAATACTTATTCATATCTTTAGCCCATTTTATAATTGGGTTGTTTGTTCTTCTGTTGTTGAGTTGTATGATTTCTTTGTATATACAGGAAATCAAACCTTTGTCTGATATATGATTTCCAAATTTTTCTCCCATTGAGTTGGCTGTCTCTTCACCTTTTTGACAAAGTCTTTTGAGGTGCAGAAGCATTTGAGGAGTTCCCATTTATCTATTTTTTCTTTTATTGCTTGTGCTTTGGGTATAAAGTTTAGGAAGCTACTTCCAATGACTAGGTCTTGAAAATATTTCCCTACATTTTCTACTTGAAACTTTATGGTGCTAGTTCTTATATATAGGTGTTTGATCCACTTTGACATAATTTTTGTGTAGGCTGTAAGATAGGGGTCCTCTTTCTTCTCTTGGCTATTGATATCTGATTCTTCCATGTCCAAATATTGAAAAGGTGATTTTTGTCCCAGTTCAGAGGATTTGGGGGCCTTGTGAAAAATCAGTTGGCCATTTAAAATTATAGGAAAGAAACATACATTCTTAATATATGATAATTTTTGGATGCTCTGCTGTAGGATTTTGCAGAGCAATCAGAAAAAAAAAATCAGTTGGCCATAGATTTGGTGGTCTATTTTTGCACTCTCAATTCAATTCCATGGGTCAATGCTTGTCTTTGTGCCAGTACCATGCAGTTTTGACCACTGTGGCTTTATAATAGATTTTAAAGTCAGGAAGCATTAATCCTCCCACTTTCTTCTTCTTTTTTAGGATGCTTTTATCTATTCAGTGTCTCTTTCCCTTCCAGATGAATTTGGTAGTTAGCTTTTCCAAATCTTCAAAGTAAGTTGTTGGAATTTTGATTGGTACTGTGTTGAATCTGTAGATCAATTTGGGGAGAATTGACATCTTAACTATATTTAACCTTCTTATCCATGAGCAGGGAATGTGTTTCCACCTATTTAGATCTCCTTTGATTTCTTTTAGCAATGTTATGTAATTTTCTGTGTACAAGTCCTTTACATTCCTTGTTAAGTTCATTCCTAAGTATCTGATATTTTTAGTTGCTATTTTGAATGGAATTTTTTCCTTGACTGACTCCTCAGCTAGGTCATTCTATACTCAGCTTGTGTATAGAAATGTTACTGATTTTTGCACATTAATTTTAAATCCTGCCACCTTGCTGAATTTGTTTATTAGCTCTAGTAACTTTGCTGTAGATTTCACAGGATCTCCCAAGTATAGTGTCATATCATCTGCAAATAATAAGAGTTTTACTTCTTCCTTTCCAATTTGGATGCCTTTTGTTTCTTTGTCCTACCTGATTGCTCTAGCTAGAATTTCTAGCACAATGTTGAATAATAGTGGTGACAGTGGGCATCCTTGTCTTGTACCTGATCTTAGGGGGAAGGTTTTCAGCCTCTCTCCGCTGAGTATGATATTGGCTAACAGTTTTTCACATATTCCCTATATCATATTGTGGGAGTTACTTTTGATTCCTATCTTTTGGGCTGTTTTTATCAGAAAAGGATGCTAAATGTTGTTGAATGCTTTTTCAGCATTAATCAAGTGATTACGTGATTTTTTTCCCTTTTGATTTATTAATGTGCTGTATTACATTAATTGATTTTCTTGTGTTGAACCATCCTTGCATTCCTGGTATAAACCCACTTGGTCATGGTGTATAATTCTTTTAATATGCTGTTGGATTCAATTTGATAATATTTTATTGAGAATTTTTGCAACTATGTTCATTAGGGAGATTGGCCTGTAGTTTTCCTTTCTTATAGCATCTTTACCTGGTTTTGGTATTAAAATGATATAAGCTTTGTAAAATGAGTTAGGTAGAGTTCCTTTTCCCTCAATTTTTTTGAAAAGTTTGAGCAGGGTTGGTGTTAGTTCATTACGGAATGTTTGATAAAATTCCCCTGTGATGCCATCTAGCCCTGGGCTTTTCTTTACATGAAGATTTTTGAAGACTGATTAAATCTCTTTACTTGTGATTGGTTTGTTGAGATCTTCTATTTCTTCCTGAGTCAGTGTAGCTTGTGTGTGTGTCTCCAGGAATTTGTCCTTTTCATATAAGTTATCTAGTTTGTTGGTACATAATAGTTCATAGTATCCTCTTATGATTTCTTTTATTTCTTCAGGGTCTGTGGTAACGCCCCCTTCTCATTTCTGATTTTGTTTATTTGTACCCTCTCTCTTTTTTTCTTTGCCAGTCTTGCTAGTGGCCCATCGATTTTATTGATGTTCTCACAGAACCAACTTTTGGTTTTATTGATTCTTTCTATTACTCTTTTGTTTTCCCATTCATTTATCTCTGCTTTAATCTTTGTTGTTTCTCTTCTCCTATTTGCTTTGGGGTTAGTTTGCTGTTCTTTCTCAAGTTCCTCCAGGTTTGCTTGATTTTTGCTCTTTCTTGTTTTTTAATAGAAGCATTTAAGGCATTAAATTTTCCTCTCAGCACAGTGTTTGCCACATCCCATAAGTTCTGATAAGTTGTATTCTCATTTTCATTCATCTCCAGATAGCTACTGATTTCTCTAGCATTTTTTTTGACCCACTAGTTCTTTAAGAGTGTGTTATTTAATCTCCATATATTTATGAATGTTCTCATTCTTTGGTGGTTATTGAGATCCAGCTTCATCCCATTGTGATCAGAGAAAGTGCTTTGAATAATTTCAATATTTTTTAATTTATAAAGACCTGTTTTGTGCCCCAGTATATGATCTATCCTGAAGAATGTTTCATGAGCACTAGAGAATATATAACCTTGTGCTTTGGGTGTGATGACCTATATATGTCTGTTAGGTCTAATTCATTTATCAAGTTATTTAACGTCTCTTTCCTTGTTGATCTTCTGTTTGGTTGTTCTATCTATAGAGAGAGTGGTGTATTGAAGTCTCCTACTATTATTGTTGAAACATCTATTGCTCCCTTCAGTTTTGCAATGTTTGTCTCATGTACTTTGGAGTTTTTTGATTAAAAGAAAAATCTTTTAATTATGATTGTTATATCTTCTTGGTGAATTGACCCTTTAATTAGTATATAGTGTCCTTCTTTGTCTCTTATGATGTCTTTACATTTAAAGTCTATTTTGTCCAATATTAGTACAGCTACTCCTGCTTTCTTTTGGTTACAATTTGCATGGAAAATCTTTTTCAATCTTTGGCTTTCAATCTATTTGTATCCTCGTGTTTATGATGAGTCTCTTGTAAGCAGCATATAGCAGGATTATGTCTCTTAATCCATTCTGCCAATCTGTATCTTTTAATTGGTAAACTTAGTCCATTAACATTCAAATTTATTACTGAAAATGTGTTTCTTGATTCCACCACCTTATATTTTTAATTTTATTTGTCGGCTCTTTATATTCTTTTCCCTCTTTCTCTTTGTGTTTTTTTAAAAAATTACCCTTAGTGGTACTCTACAATTCTGTGACTTCCTCCAGACCACCCTCTCCTGTCTTTTTTTTCAGCCAGCAGAATTCCTTTTAGTATTTCTTATAGTGCTGGTCTTTTGTTGACACATTCTTTCAAGACTTCTTTGTCTGTGAAAACTTTAATCTCTTCTTCAACTTTGAAAGGCAATTTGACTGGGTCTTTCAGGATCTTGAATATATCATGCCATATGCCTTCTCACCTCCAGGGTGCTAGTTGACTAGTCTGAACTCAGTCTTATTTGATTTCCCTTGTATGTAGTAGATTGTTTCACTCTTGCTGCTTTCAGGATTTTCTGCTTCTCTTCGACATTTGACAGACTGATTAGTATGTGCCTTGGGGAGGCCTATTTGGATTTATTCTGTTTGGAGTTCTTTGGACTTCTTTGACTTGCATATTTATGTCCTTTTTGAGGGTTGGGAAGTTTCCCCCATTATATCCTGAACTACTCTTGCTAGCCTTTTACTCCTCTCTTCTCCTTCTGGGACACCAATGATTCTTATATTTGCATGCTTTTTTTTTGCTTATCATTTCCCTGAGTTCCCATTCAATTTTTCCCATCTTTTTTGCTATTTGCTGTTTTGAATCTTCGAAGTCAATTATCCTGTCCCTCTCTATCACTTATTCTTTCTTCTGTCTCTTCAAATCTGGTGTTGTGTGCCTCTAGTATGTTTTTTATTTGGTCAACAAAGTCTTTAATCTCTGTGATTTCTGCTATTTTTCTATTTATTCTTTCAAATTTCTCTTTGTGCTCTTCCTCTGTCTTCTTGATCTCCTTTATGTCATTTGCTATATCACTTATTTTATTAAGTAGAGTTGTATGAACATCTTTGAGTAGTTGTTCCAATGCCTGTGTCTCCTCGGATGTTTTAATTTGGTCATTAGGCAGGGCTATTTCTGTCTGCATTGTGATATGCTTAGTGATCTTCTGCTGTCTTCGTGGCATGCAAATATCTTAATTGATTTACTTTGGGAGTTTATTTCTTTAAGTAGTCTAAGGCCTTGTGTTTGCAGGATGGTTGTACATCAGGAAGCAGAGCATGGGGTGGAGCACTCAGTACTGTGATATGGTTCAGGGAAGGTATGGGTGTAGGTTGGGGATGCTATGCTGGTGCTTATGAATATTGGGCACCCAGCACCAAGGAGGGTATAGCTGTATGGGTGCACCGGTCTGAGGGGCATAACCATGGTGTATACTAGGGATGGGGTCCTTTGTGCACATGCATAGAGCTGTGGCAGCAGGTTGACATTACACCTTCATGGATTGGGGACAGATGTAACCTGGCTGTGCAGGTTGGCACTTTCTCAGAGCTGGGAAGTGAGGCTGAGGGCTGTGTGCATGCACGGTTCTAGGACTGCTGTAACATGTAGTTCCCAGAGCTGAATGACATGATTGGGGACCTGTGTGCATGTGTGGGCCTGAGAGTGCCGTAAAAGGATGTGTTGAGTTCAGGGAGGGCAGGGTGAGGCTGTGTGACACTATGGGCAAGGGAGCAGGGGTAGCTTAGGTGTGGAGGTTAGTGCCTGCAACCTTTATGCACTGGTAGCAGCCTTCAGGGAACAGGGAGGGAGAGGTTGTGCTTGGGAGGGGTGTTGGAGAGGTGTGTTGGGCTGCACTTGGGGTGGGGGTGCGGGGCAGGTACGTCCACTGGTGGCTGGTGGGGTGGGGGCACTTGGAATGCAGGGAATGGGAATGGGTGATGGGGTTTAGGTGCATTGGGTGTGGGGTGAGTCACCAGTCATGGGGCTGTGCCAGTTAGGGTAACGTGCCCAAAGAACATGGCCTGACTTACTTCCTAGTCCCATATACCCATCCGTGCAGTTCTGCAGGCTCCACCTCTCCATGCCTCTGTGCCAGGCTCCAGCTTTCTGCCTCTCATTTCCTCAGCTTCTGCAACCAGGGCTGCCACATGTGGTGTGGAAGGTTTTCCTAGGTCAGCTGCACTCTCAAATTGCTGCCTCAAGTCGCCCTCCTGTCCCTTCTCTAACTTTTCCATGAAGCAGGGCTAAACTCAATCTGCTCTAGTTGGCCATCTTCCTGGAAGTCCCATCTCAATATTTTTGTGACCCGTATGTTTTTCTCTCTTGAATCAAGCTGATTCCACGTGGGGGAAGCATGACTTGCATTATTTTCAGAAACCAGAGGCTTCATTGACAACAGTGAAAGAATCTGCTATACTATCTTGTTCTGATTTCCTAATCCCTAATCTCAGAAAAGAAAGCACTTTTGTGTATGTGTTTGTGTGTTTGTGTATGTGTGTGTGCACATTTAATCTGCAGCACAGTCAGAGACTTCTGGGTTAACATAGTAGTCAATAAACAATGCATAATAAATTTGCTCACAATGTCTTATTTAAATATAGAAGAAGATAAAGTTAAGAAGAAAAAATGGATAAGAAACTGCTGACTGTGATTCCATTTGTGATCATAAACTAATTTCATACATACAATAGGGGCCATCAGCAATGCAATCTCACAATAGTCATGATAAGGCAGATCATATGTGATTACAAATAATTTCAAAAATCTCAGGGGTTAAGATTTACTTCTTACAAAAGTCACATCTGAATCTTCCATTTTGTGACTAGACCATCACGGCTGCCAAGATTTCAGAAATAGAGGAAGAAAATATTATGAAGAAAACATTAACTTTTGACTGCATTGTCTCAAAAGTGGCCCATTTACTTCCAAGCATTGCTCATTAGTTATAACTAGTGTCTTGGTCAAGTTCATGTGTCAACTTGGCCAAGTGGTGGTACCTGTTTGTCTGGTTGGACAAGTTCTGGCCTGTCTGTTGCAATGAGGACATTTCATAGAATTAAATCATGATCACATCAGCTGCATCCACAGCTGATTCCATTTGTAATCAGCCAAGGGGATTGTCCTCAGCAATGACTGATGCTTAATCTAATCACTGGAAGCCTTTTAAGAGACAGGTTCTCATCCTGCTTCCTGCTTCATCTGTGAGCCTCTTCTGTGGAGTTCATCCAGACCCTCCATTGGAATCGTTGGCTTCACAGCCTGCCCTGCAGATTTTGGGGTCTGTGTTCCCACAGTCACATGAGATGCTTTTATAAATTTTATTTTTTGCAAGTGTACCCTGTTGATACTGTTTCTCTAGAGAACCCTAACTAATACAACTTGGTACCAGGAGTGGTTCTTAAGAGACAGAATCTTAAAAATGGATTTTTATGAATGGTTTTCTATATTCTGAATGGACTCAAAGGCACTAAGGACTCTGATTCTCATAATCAGAATGACACTTCCAATCCATGGAGTGAGTTGGCAAAAGAGATAGTCAAAATATGACCATTTGATTCTCATAATGCTTCACTTGTATGAAGCCAGTCTCTGGGGGATAATGTTTTTGACACTTTTACAGAGCTTTGTGGAACTAAGAGGTATAGAGATGTTGGCTGGTGTATTCAGATACACTGGATACATTAAGGAGCAAAAGGGATGGGCTTAAGGCTTCAAATGAGAAGCTTACACACCATCTGACAGGTGTAGAAGTTTCTATGAGTATCCTGAAGGAAAATCTTATTTCCTGTGGCCATAGACTTGAACTCTCTGAAAATCTTATTGTTAGAGTAGCAACTTTACAATGTAAACTGAAATCTCAATGTTGCATGGTGTCTGCCATTAAAGTAAGGGCATTGATTGGAAAGGAGTGGGACCCTGAAAAATGGGATGGTGAGATATAGATTGATAATGATGTCAAGGGTGAGGTTGAAACCCTAGGTCATGCTGAGTCTTCTCTAGATAACCCTGGAATAGTCTGCTCTGAGGACATAGCCGCCCCCCCCTCCAGTCTGCCTTGAGGAGTTGGCCACTGATTCTCCTCCTGAAGGGATTAGCCCTAGAATGATTAATTGTGTTCCACCAGATGAAATTCCAAATGAATGCCCTGAAGCAAATGGCTTGGAAGATATTTCTAATTCTTTTCATGACCCACCCCCACTACCCCTCATTTCTTTCAGACCTATAACTAGACTAAAGTCCCAACAGGCCCCTAAAGGTGAGGTACAAAGTATCACACATGAGGAGGCATGTTATACTCCAAAAGAACTGTGTGAGTTTTCCAATTTGTATAGACAGAAATCAGGGGAATATGTGTGGCAATGGATTTTTAAGGGTGTGGGATAATGGTGGGAGGAATATAAGGCTGGATCAGGCTGAATTTATTTATATGGGCCTATTAAGCAGAGATTCTGCATTCAGTGTTATAGCTCAAGGGCTTAGAAAAGGTATTAACAGTTTTTCTGGGTGGTTGGTTGGAACATGGATCAAAAGGTGGCCAATATTACCTGAGGTTGAAATGCCAGAACTGCCCTGGTATAATGTAGATGAGGGGATCCAGAGGTTTAGAGAGATTGGAATGTTAGAATGGATTTATTGTGCAAAGCCTGCTCTTACACCCCAGGAATGCCAGAGGGTGCACCTTTTACCAGAGCAGTGAGAAATAAATTTGTGAGACTAGTGCCATTATTCCTGAAGAGCTTTGTATTTGCACTTCTCTGTAGGTCAGATATTACTGTAGGAACTGCTCTCACTGAGCTGGAATCCTTAAACACAATGGGGATGACTGGATTCTGAGTTGGCAGAAGCCAGGTGGCAGCATTTAATTGCCAAAAAACAGGGTAGACGTGGCTATTATAATAGACAGCAAATTCAAAGCATGAGTCAAAATTATATGATTAACAGAGATTTGTGGCATTGGCTAGTAAATCATGGGGTACCTAGAAATACAATAGAAGGGCAGTATACTAAATTCTTGTTTGAGCTGTATAAACAAAAGAATTCTAGGTCAAGTGAACAGAAGTCTAACCTTAATTACAAAAACACAGAGTCACAGTCCCTTAATCAATTTCCAGACTTGAAACAGTTTACAGACCCAGAGTCCCTTGAATGAAGGGGAAGCCAGGTCCCTTTGGAGGAGAACCCTGTTACACTGCCGCAAATTTATACAGTTAATCTTCCTCCAAGCCTTCCTCAAGGAGACCGATGGCCTTTTACCAGGGTAACTGCACACTGGGGAAAAGGAAATGATCAGATATGTCGGGGATTATTAGACACTGGTTCAGAAGTGACGTTAATTCCAGGGGACCCAAAAAATCACTCTGATCAACCAGTCAGAGTGGGGGCTTAGGAAGGTCAGATTATCAATGGAGTTTTAGCTCAGGTCCATCTGACAGTGGGTCCAGTGGATCCCCAGACCCATTCTGTAGTTATTTTCCCAGTTCCAGAATGTATAATTGGAATAGACATACTGAGCAACTGGCAGAATCCCCACATTGGCTCTCTAACTCATGCAGTGAGGGCTACTATTATGGGAAAGGCCAAGTGGAAAGCCACTAGAACTGCCTGTACCTAGCAAAATAGTAAATCAGAAGCAATACCAGATTCCTGGAGGGATTGCAGAGATTACTGCCACTCTTAAGGACTTGAAGGATGGAGGGGGGTAATTCCCACCACATCCCCGTTCACCTCTCTTATTTGGCCTGTGCAGAAAACAGATGGGTCTTGGACAATGACAGTGGATTATCATAAGCTCAACCAGGTGATAACTCCAATTGCAGCTGCTGTTCCAGATGTGGTATCATTGCTTGAGCAAATCAATAAATCCCCTGGTGCCTGGTATGCAGCTATTGATCTGGCAAATGCTTTTTTCTCAATAGTTATTAGTAAGGACCACCAGAAACCATTTGCTTTCAGCTGGCAAGGTCAGCAATGTACTTTCACTGTCCTACCTCAGGGGTATATCAACTCTGCAGCCCTGTGTCATAATCTTGTTCACAGAGACCTTGATCGTTTCTTCCTCCCACAAAACATCACACTGGTCCATTATATTGATGGTATCATGTTGATTGGACCTAGTGAGCAAGAAGTAGCAACTACTCTAGATTTACTTGTAAGGAATTTGTGTGTCAGAGAATGGGAGATAAATCCAACAAAAATACAGGGGTCTTCCACCTCAGTGAAATTTCTAGGTGTCCAGTGATGTGGGGCATGTTGAGATACTCTTTCTAAGGTGAAGGAGAAGTTGCTGCATCTGGCCCCTCCTATGACCAAAAAACAGGCACAATGGCTAGTTGGTCTCTTTGGATATTGGCAACGACATATTCCTCATTTGAGTGTGCTACTCCGGCCCATTTATCGACTGACCAGAAAGCTGCTAATTTTGAGTGGGGACCTAAACAAGAGGAGGCTCTGCAACAAGTCCAGGCTGCTGTACAAGCTGCCCTGCCACCTGAACCATATGATCCAGCAGATCCAATAGTGCTGAAAGTGTCAGTGGCAAATAGAGATGCTGTTTGGAGCCTTTGGTAAGCCCCTATAGGAGAATAACAATGCAGACCCTTAGGAAAATGAAGCAAAGCCTTACCATCTACTTTGAGATAACTACTCTCCTTTTGAGAAACAGCTTTTGGCCTGCTACTGGGCCTTAGTAGAGACTGAACGCTTAACCATGGGCCACCAAGTTACCATGAGACCTGAACTGTCTATCATGAACTGGGTGTTGTCTGACCCACCAAGCCATAAAGTTGGGCATGTGCAGCAGCACTCTATTGAAAAATGGAAATAGTATATAAAAGATAGGGCCAGGGCAGGTCCTGAAGGCACAAGTACGTTACATGAAGAAGTGGCCCAAATGCCCATGGTCTCCACTCCTGCCACATTACCTTCTCTTTCCCAGACCAGAGCTATGGCCTCTTGGGGAGTTCCTTACAGTGAATTGACTGAGGAAGAGAAAACTCAGGCCTGGTTTACAGATGGCTCAGCACAATATGCAGGTACCACCTGAAAGGGGACAGCTGCAGCATTACAATCCTTTTCTGGGGTGTTCTTGAAGGACAGTGGTGAGGGGAAATCCTCCCAGTGGGCAGAAGTTTGAGCAATGCACCTGGTTGTTCATTTTGCTTGGAAGGAAAACTGGCCAGAGGTACATTTGTATACTGAGTCCTGGGCTGTTGCTAGTGGTTTGGCTGGATGGTCAGGGAATTGGAAAGACCATAATCAGAAAATTGGTAACAAAGAGGTCTGGGGAAGAAGTATGTGGATAGACTTTTCTGAGTGGGCTATAAACATTAACATATTTGTGTCCCATGTGAATGCACACCAGAGGGTGACTTCAGCAGAGGAAGATTTTAATAACCAAGTGGATAAGATGACTCGTTCTGTGGATACCAGTCAGCCTCTTTCCCCAGCAACTCCTGTCATTGCCCAATGGACTCATGAACAAAGTGGTCATGGTGGTAGGGATTGAGGTTATACATGGGCTCAGCAACATGGACTTCCACTCACCAAGGCTAACCTGGCTACAGCCACTGCTGAGTGCCCAATCTGCCAGCAGCAGAGACCCACACTCAGCCCCCAATATGGCACCATTCCCCGAGGTGACCAGCCAGCTACATGGTAGCAGGTTGATTACATTGAACCACACCCTTCATAGAAGGGGCAATGATTTGTTCTAATTGGAATAGACACATACTCTGGATATGGGTTTGGTCTCCCTGCATGCAATGCTTCTGCCTAAACTACCATCCGTGGGCTTACAGAATGCCTTATCCATTGTCATGGTATTCCACACAGCATTGCTTCTGATCAAGGAACATACTTCACAGCAAATGAAGTGTGGGAATGGGCACATGCTCATGGAATTCTCTGGTCTTACTATGTTTCCCATCATCCAGAAGCAGCTGCATTGATAAAACGGTGGAATCACCTTTTGAAAAATCAATTATGGTGCCAACTATGTGGCAATATCTTAGAGGGCTGGGGTAATGTTCTCCAGGAAGCTGCATATGCTCTGAATCAGCGTCTGCTGTGTGGTGCTGTTTCTCCCATAGCCTGAATCCATGGGTCCTGGAACCAAGAAGTGGAAATGGGGGTGTTACCACTCACTATTACCCTTCATGATCCACTAGGGAAATTTCTGCTTCCTGTCCCTGTGGCCCTGAGCTCTGCTGGTCTACAGGTTTTAGTTCCAAAAAGGAGAAACAACAGTGATTCCATTGAACTGGAATCTAAGACTGCTACCTGGTCACTTTGGGCTACTCAGGCCCCTGAATCAACAAGCCTAGAAGGGAATTACATTACTCTCTGGGGTGATTGACCCTGACTATCAGGGGGAAATAGGACTGCAACTACATAATGGGGGTAAATAAGAGTTTTCTTGGAATATAGGAGATCCCCTAGGGAGGCTTTTAGTACTACCATGACCTGTGATTAAAATCAATGGGAAACTGCAACAACGCAATCCAGGCAGGACTACCAATGGCTCTAAAACTTCATGAATGAAGGTTTGGGTCACCCCACCATGCAAAGAACCATGGCCAGCCAAAGTGCTTGCTGAGGGTAAAGGGAACATGGAATGGGTAGTGGAAGAAGGTAGTGATAAATATGAACTTTGACCATGTGATCAGTTACAGAAACAAGGACTGTGATGCTGTTTTGTTCCTGTTATACTATTTAAGTTGTAAGATATCATGTTTAAGAATGAATAATACCCAAGGACTTGCACCCTATTCTGGAGAGATTTAATGTGTTTCCAGTTATATGCAGGACAGTTGAGTATTGTTAGGTGAAAGAAAAAAAATGTGTGTTTTATTATTTTTTATTTAGAAATTAGTTATGGTTGAAGGTGATATGTACAGCTCCCAAGTTGACAAGGGGTGGACTGTCATGGTCAGGTTCATGTGTCAACTTGGCCAAGTGCTGGTACCTGTTTGTCTGGTTGGGCAAGTGCTGGCCTGTCTGTTGCAATAAGGACATTTCATAGAATTAAATCATGATCACGTCAGCTGCATCCACAGCTGATTCCATTTGTAATCAGCCAAGGGGAGTGTCTTCTGCAATGAGTGATCTTAATCTAATCACTGGGAGCATTTTAAGGAGGATTCAGAGGAGACAGGTTCTCATCCTGCTTCAGCTGGTGAGCTTCTCCTGTGGAGTTTATCCAGACCCTCCATCAGAATCGTCAGCTTCACAGCCTGCCCTGCAGATTTTGGACTCTGCATTCCCATGGTCACGTGAGACACTTTTATAAATTTTATTTTTTGCAAGTGTTCCCTGTTAATTCTGTTTCTCTAGAGAACCCTAATACAACTAGTTACCCAGGACAGACTTTATTGCAAAGAAGACCAAGAAATGCTGGGGCGATCATGGATATATGGTGTACCTTACTGTCTCTGCCACTCACCTTTTAACCACAAAGCCTGGAGCCTCAGAGGGTTCAATTCACCACCACTGGCTATTCTTGAGCCCCACTAACCAACAAAACAAGTAGTTATTCTGTGATTTATCTTTACATTGTGTAAGCTATGGGCCAAAGTATAAAGTAAATCATTACAACATGCCTAGTTTTTAAAAGAGGGATAAAGGGATAGGAAAGAATAATTAAATTGGTTTAAAATCTAGAATATATATGTGGCACAGCAAGGGATAAAATATGGGTAAATGTTATATCCCTATTTTTGCAGCTGTTCACAGGGTTATAGTTGGCATAGATGATTTTCTTTCTCCACTACCTATTCTGAGTTCCCATTGTCCTCAGCCAACACCAAAGTTCGCAAGGGTTCTGCAGCTGATAGGGTGACCCAACACTTCATTCCCTTGATGGGCTTGCCTGCATGTTTCTGTAGACTTCAGTTATGTTTTCCACAGGACTTTGAAATACCAAGAATTGCTCCCAGAGAATCAGCTTTTCTCCTGACATTTTCTTCCTTGTTGCCATTTTGTTGTGGCAACCCTGTTTCCTCATAATAATCAGGATGAATCATTGCAACTGATATGGTAATCCCTTCTTTTTCATATTCATGGTGTGGCATAAGGAGCCCTAAATGGCCAGACAGCAGAATTCAACATTAGACTAAATGGAATAATTCAACTGACTCAGTTCAACTGATAGTGATGGTATTTATTCCTTAAAACTAAGATCTCTAAACCATTGGATTTCAAGTCTCAGGCCAAAGGAGAATTTTGCAAATCCATCACTAGAGGTAATAGCATGAGGTACCACAATAACTTTTATCCCTTGTTGGAAGAAATCAGAAAATATACAGGATACCGCAATCTGGAGGACAGTTCCTCAAACTTATAAGGTGTCTCTTGGCCAGTATTTTTGAGATTTTGATAATACATTCTCATTTCTCTAAGGCCGTTTGCTTGTAGGAGATTGCAGTACATGGTAAGATTCATGAGACCTGTGTGCATCACCCCAATGCCTTAATTTTCTCTGTAAAATTAGTTTCCATGGACCAGGGCACTTCTGAATTAAGTTGGGATGTAGAAAACTGGAGAATGTCTCCCCTATCTTTATAACAAAAATGAAACAAAAAGCCTGGCATACCATGAGTCATTGCCTTTTCTTAAATCTATCAGGAAGCTGAGGTAGCAAAGCAGCAATTAGCCTGCAGTATAGAGAGATGCGGGCAACTCCAGAGAAGGATGAGCATGGGTGCTTGCTTACATGGGGTAGCAGTTGGATGTTGGTAAGATGAATGCAGCTAAAATTGTTAAAAAGATGAAAAGTAATAACAATAACTACACTACAGATCCAAGAAGCTCAGAGAACACAAAGAAGGTATATGTATATATGCAAACCACCTACACACATCGTACTCAAAGTGCTAAAAAGAATAAAAAGAGAAAGTCTTCAAACCAGAGGGAAAAAGACATATTATATAGAAAGGAACAATGAAAAGAATTATAAAAAGAACAATGAAGAGAATGTAATAAAAATATTACATAAAAGGAACAATGAAAAGAATTATAAAAGATAAAATTGATTGCTCTCAGAACTGCACTAATCGAAAGTTTCAAAAAAAGTTCTTAAGGCAGAAATTTAGATCAACTATAAAGAAACAGAGAATGTCATAAATATAATAAAGTCAAAATAAAATTCATTTTCCTACTTTTATTACACTAAGAGATAACTGACTGACTAAAGCAAAACTACTAGCAATTGTGCTTTTATACCATATTTAAAAGCAAAATGTTTGACAACAATAGCACAAAGGACTGGACAGCAAAACTGGGAATATACTGTTGGAAGGTTCTTAAATTACACAGGAAATAATACATTTTTGAAGGTGGACTTTGATTAAGTAAAGACGCAGCTCACAAGACATATGGCCAACACTGAAAAAATTTTACGTATAAATAATACTTGCTCTTATTTTAAATGTAATCATAAAATAATCATAATAAATGTTCAACTAGTCCAAGAAAGGGCAGAACAACAGGAAAAATAAAAAGAATGGAAAGAACAAATATTAAATCTAGTAAAATGACAGATTTTAGTCCAATCTTATAATAATTTCATAAATATAAATAGTCTGAACATACCAGTTAAAAGACTGAGATTGTCATATTGGATTAAAGAGAAGCATGACTCAATTATACAATGTCTATAAAATTTTCACTTTAAATATAAAGAAAGATAGGTTTAAAGTAAAATGGTGGAAAAATGTAAGCCATGTAGGTACTAATCAAATAAAGTTGGAGTAGCTTTAAATGGGTTATATAAATCAAACTCTGCTATAGCTTGAGATAGTACTTTCTAGAAGAAAGACTGTGGCATTAGCAGTCACTGTGTACTTCATTACCATGCATTAACAGAAAAGTCAGTTTCACATAACAATATGCATGAAGAAGCACTAAAAATGGTTAGTTTTATAAACTTATGAGTACATAGTTTTTAATATTCTGTGAGGTAAGAGAAATACAAATAAAGGACTTCTTTTTATACAGCAATTTGATAGTTGTCCCAAAAAAAACCACTAGTGTTTTGCTCAAGTTGTGGACTGATCTGGCCACTTTTCTCATTGAAACCACGTGTATTTGAAAGAGTGACAGATAAACTGGTTACTCGGACTTGGATATTCGGCAGACATTTTCCTGAAAATAAATAAAGTAAGCCAGTGGCTTCAAGGAGGACAACTGACAGTATTTGTTACCAATGATAAAATTCAAGTTCTAAAATGAAAAGTGAATTTTTGGAAAACTTACCCACCATTATAATTTCCAAATAATTAAAGACTTTTCTGATGATATCATTGGTAATATTTTTAAAATGTGATTTTAAAAATATTTGCATATGATATGTATCAATATTTAGAAGATCTGCATGATTCAGTGAATTAATATTTTTACAAATTACCCAATACATGATGTTACAAGACAATGCATGTGTAAAAGATCCATCCAAACTGCAAAATAGAACAATTGATTTTCATTGATATGGTTTCAGATTCCACATTGTAACTAACTTTTAATAAGCTACCACTTGTGGAGTTTTAGTTTACCATCAAAGAATATCCACAACTATCTGAGAAGGCTATTTTCAACGAAAATACTCCTTTCTTTTCCTACTACATGCCATCATATACTTCAACTAAAACAAGAGGTCACAACAGATTAAATCCACAGGCAGAGATGAGAATTCCACTGTCTTATATTAGTTTAAGGAAGTTTGCAAAATGTAAAACTCTGCTCTTCTCACTGATTTTCTTTTTTGTTTTGGCAAATATAGTTATTTCTCATTAAAATGCTATTTTTGTTAACATGGAATAGGTTTATTATTGCTATCTTAAAATTACTAAATAAAGGTGCATGGACAATGAGGTGACTTTGAGATTGGAATTAATACACTGAGGATTATGAAACAGAAGTCTATGTACCTGGATCTCTGATAACTGGAGCCACCATTCCAGGCTGACCTGCTTACCTCAGGATTTCTTTTGTGTGAGACAGAAATACATTTCAAACTTATCTAAGCTTCTGTTATTTTTTTATGCAGCCAGATATCATCCTAACTGATATGGTCATTTACAAAGCTATGAAGAAAAGTGGTGGTTAGGCCCATTGTTATATTTTGATCATCCAAGTGAGAACCTGAGAAAATATATGCCTTTATGAGATGAATTTTAAAGCAATACTTTGAGATTTTACATTACGAATATTTCAATATGTCAGATCACTAAGTCTATGTAAAGTATGCCATGTTGGAACTCATTGGAGTAAGATTTATGAGATAATTTGGGGTCATATTTGTCTGTTTCAAATTTTTAATTAGCTGAATTTTTTTGGAAAGATTCCTTAGAACAGTAAGAGAATTTCAAAGCAGTTACTTTCGTTCATAAAAGCCATAAATATAGAATTGTAAAGCAAGCAAGAGCCTTAGAAATAACTTAGTCTATGTTTATTTTATAGGCAAGTAAACTGAGAAATAGTTATTGTAAGGAGGCATCCACAACTTTCTCCCTGCATTGCCTTAACCTACCTCTCACCTGACACATATAAATAAAAGGAAAACCCACTAATTTCATTATCAAGAGCCCAAGTCACTGATGTGACTCCTTAACTAATGGATGGTATCATGAGGTGTTAAATATCACTGCAAACTCTTCTGGTGTCTGTGAACTCTTCTGTGTGTCTCAGTAGGTAAATTGCACTAGACCTGGCCCAGTGGAATGATAAATGGGCTATTTCTTTTTCTTCCTTGAACTCCTTTTTTCCAATGAGGATGTGTATTAATCCCATACTCAACTTTTGGGTGGTGTGGTCTGCATGCACACGTGAATGCTGGTGTGTAACGATTGCCTCTACTGCAGGGACCACCTGAAAGTAATAAGATCCTAGAGTTTCAGTTCAGGCTTAGGGCAGTGTAAGTGATTCCCATTTAGGATGCCAGTTTAAGCTCATCCTCTAACCCAGATTTTACCGGAAGGCATCAGAGATATCAGATGTTAGCACCTTGATTCTCATTGCTGTTAGGTTATCAGATGCTGGCATAGCACCTTGATTCTCATTAGCTGTTGTTCCTTGAGTTGCACTCCTCAGGCAGTTGTGTTGCAGCCAGGTATGATTCTCATTGCTGTTAGGTTATCAGATGCTGGCATAGCACCTTGATTCTCATTAGCTATTGTTCCTTGAGTTGCGCTCCTCAGGCAGTTATGTTACAGCCAGGTAGGACAAATGGGAGGAGGGAGTAACAATTATTAGCTGGCCAAGGTTTGGGCATTTCAGGATCTCTAATCTCAATATCATGAAATATTTTCAAAACTCTAGTATTACCCCCAAAACTATGGTCTAATTGCAAGATAATTGATCATTTGAAAGTCTAGTTATTGATTGAAATGGAAACATTCTTTAAATAGTTGCATATTTTCCAGAGGATTGTGAGAAAGCAGCAGAGTAGGGAGCACCAGTACTCAGTCCTTCCACCAAAACAACTATTAAACAAGTAGGAACTCTCTGAAAGAACTATTTTGAAATTCTGGAGGCCAGAGGGACACTGTATAGCATCCAGAGAAGAGCAGGAGGAAGAGAAAGATAAATTATGGTAAAGAGCAGTAAATTGCTTGTTCTGCCTGGTGGATACCTGTGCCCATATTCCACTCTCAAGGGAGTCCAGTGTGGAGTCCAGTCACTGACTCGCTTGCTGGTGACAGGAAGGGACATAAAAATCCTGTTCCCCAAGAACAGGAGTAGGCACAGCTGATCACAGATCATGGTTTGTGATCAGTGAATTCAGATCACTCTGGCCCTGGCTCTGAGGGCAGCCATTGTTTCAACCCACCCTGGACAAAAGTTTCAGAAGTCATTGTTCCAACCCATCTAGATACGGCAGTGGCTTGGAGACATAAAGATACTGTGCTTCCTCCATGCTGTAGAGGAGTTAGTTGAAGGGTTGTATTTGCTGGGCAGACTAGGAAAGCTTAGAGAAGCGCTTGGCCCCCTTCTTAACCCCCGTCCTAGTGCACCTGGGAGTTGGTCTGCATCCACTTTTTGGGTCCTTAGCCCTGTTTGGTCTAGGAAAGACTGACTTGGGAAAATCCTCCCAGATGTGCCATCCTTCCAGAATTTGCTCTACCGGCAAAAACAGCATGAGACAATGAAAGCAGTGTAAGTAAGAAACTATGGAGGCAGACAGTCTGGGATAAAAGCCTTCTGGCTTCAAGCGCCCAGGAGAGGGAGGTCTTTCTACTGCTCTGTCTCTATAAAAAGGAGAACTCCAACACAACTAAGAAACAAAAGTCCAAAGACAGGATAGAGGCCCAGAAAGACAGGAAAAACCCTATATGCTGCATTCACCTTACACAGACCTTCTTGACAGGAGGGCTGAAGCACAAGAAAATCTCCGTTATTACCAGCTGGCTAAAAATCCAAGAAAAACAGATGTCAGGGAATAAATCGCAGTTAGCATTTTTAAATTTTGAAATGTATAGGAGCAAAAGAATAAAAGACAAACAATGAAATAGGAAATGATAGCCCATCCAAAGGAATAAAATAAAAATCCAGAAAACAGCAATTAAGAAGAGAATATGGACATACCAAACAAAGACTTTAAAAAAATGACTTAAAATTTTTTCAAAGAGATGAAGGAAAATACAGGAAAAGGATGAAAAGATATCAAGAAAACAACGAATAAGCAGTATGAGAGTCTTAAGTAAAGAGATAGAAGTTTTAAAAGAAACCTAAAAGAACTACCAGAGTTGAAGACCACAATAACTGAAATTTAAATGCCCAGGAGGATTTCAAGAACAGGTTGGAGCTGACAGAACAAAGAATCAGTAAACTTGAAGACAAGAAAATTGAAATGAGTCAGGCTGAGGAGCAGAAAGAAAAAAGAAATATTAAGCACAAAAATAGCCTAAGACACCTTTGGGACACTATCAAATGCACCAGTATACACATGAGAATCCCAGAAGGAGAAGAAAGAAAGAAAGAGAGAGAAGGAATAATTTTTTAAATGACAGAAAGATTTCCAAACTTAACAAAAGACATGAATATGCACATCTAAGAAGCCCAGAGAACATTAAACCGGATAAACAAGTAGAAAAATACGCCTCCTCATCTATTGATCACATTGTCAAATGCACAGGACAGGGAGAAAGTTTTGAAAGGTGCAAGAGAAAAGCAATGTGTTATGTACGAGGGAATCCCAATTAGATTGAGTGTTGATTTCTCATCAGAAACCATGAAGGCAAGAAGGCAGTAGGTTGAAATAAGGTGATGAAAGAAAGCAATTGCCAATCAAGGATTTTATATCTGGCTAGATTTTCTTTCAAAAATGAGGGAGAGGGTGGTGCAACCGTGACTCACTGGCAGATTTCTTGCCTGCCATGCCAGAGACCTGGGTTCAATTCCCGGTGCCCACCCATGCGAAAAAAAAAAATGAGGGAGAGAGTAAGATATTCTCAGTTAAACAACAGCTGAAGGAGCTCATCACCAGTAGGCCTTCCCTCCAAGCATTGCCAAAGGGAGTTCTTTAGAATGAAAGAAAAAGGCACTACAGTAGTTCAAAGTAACATAAAGAAATAACAACTGGCATTAAAGGTGACCATTTGGGTAATTATAAATGCCAGTATTATCGTATTGTATTGTTTGAAATGTAACCCCACTTCTTCCTATCTAACAGGTGCTAAAATGCAAATGTATAAAACCTAATGACAAATCTAGATTTTTGGACATACAATGTACAAAGATATGTGTGGAACAATTACCAAAAAAATGGTGGGGGTGGGGGCAGATGGGTATAGGAAAAGTATGTGTGCAGACTATTGAAGATAAGTTGGTATCAAACAAAATATGATTGTAATATATTTAGAATGTTAAATTCTAGCCCACATTCTAAAGGATAGCCACAAAGGAAGTAGATGAAAAATATACCCAGAAAAAAAGTGAGATGGTGCTTATTATGGTGCAACACACAAAAAATAAAATAAATATAAAAGTAGTCATTAACAGAAGTGAGGCAAGAAAAAGGTATAAGACTTACAAAGGCTAAATAACAAAATGGCAGAAAAAAGTCCTGTATTATCAGTAGTGACTTTAAATATAAATGGACTAAACTCTTCAATCAAAAAGCAGAGATTGGTAGAATGGATAAAAAAAAGCCTGACCCAACTATATGCTGTCTACAAAAGATTCACCTTGAATTCAAAAATATAAATTGGTTGACAGTGAAAACAAGGAAAAAAATATGCCATACAAATAGAAACAAAATGAGAGATGGGGTAGCTAAACAAATATCAGATCAAATAGACTTTAAATCTAAAACAGTTAGGAAGGCTTATAGGGTACCCTTTTTACTGATAAAGGGTAAAATTCAATAGGAACATGTAACAATTATAAATATATGCACTAACAGCAGAGGCAAAAAAATATATGAAGCAAATATTGACAGATCTGAAGGGATAAACTAATGGTTCTGCATTAATAGGAGATTCTAATATACCATTTCCAATAATGGATAGAACATGTAATGAGAAGATCAATAAAGAAATACAAGACCTGAATGATACCCTAAACGAACTAGACCTAAAAGACATATACAGAACACATATATAGGAAAAGTATATGTGCAGGCTATTGAAACAAAACAAAACAGAATACACATTCTTCTCAAGTGCAGATGCATAATTCTCCAGGATAGGCTGTATGTTGAGTCACAGAACAAGTCTCAATAAATTTAAAGATTAAAGCCACACAACATATATTTTCCAACTACAATAGATTGGGGCTAGAAATCAATAACAGAGGGAGAGATGGTGTAGTAGTTAGATTCAAGTGTCAACTTGGGCAGGTAATGGTGCCCAGTTTTTCTGTTGCTGTGGACTTAAAACATCATGTGAATTTCATCCATGACTGATTACATCTGTGGTCAGCTAAGGGGAGCGCCTTCTGCAATGGGTGACATTTAATTTAATTAGCTGGAGGTTTAAAAGAAGAAGTCAGAAGAGAGAGGAGCAGCTCAGTACAGTTCAGCATAGCACAGCTCAGCACTCAGAGCTGACACAGACCAGACATTTGGAGACGCACAAGGAAGATGCTCTGGAGAAAGCTGTTTGCACACAGAAGCTTGGAGAGAAGGCCAGCAGATGTTTCTTGGTGCCTTCCCATGTGATAGAGACCCAGATGAAAGCTGCCTTTCCCCTGAGGAACTGTAAATTTGTAACTAAATAAATCCCATTTATAAAAGCCAATCCATTTCTGGTGTATTGCATTCTGGCAGCTTTAACTAAAACAGATGAAAAATACAATAATAAGTATAAATAAACAACATATTTAAACAACCAATGGGTTAAAGAGGAAATAAGAAAATTAAGATATCTCTTGAGGTGAATAAAAATGAAAACACAATATACCAAAACCTCTGGGATGCAGCAAAGACAGTGCTGAGAGAGAAATTTATAGTTCTAAATGCAATGCTGACATTAAAAAAAAGAAGAAGGATTGGTCCACGCACTTCCCAAAAACAAACAAGCAAAACAAACAACAAAATTCAATAAATTGTGCTGCAATAACAGGATACTCATGTGAAAAAAGAATGAAATGTGACCCCCACCATACAACATATAAAAAAAAAAAATAGAAAGAATTTAAATAAGAGACCTAACATAAAAACTAGAAGAACTAGAAAAAGAAAGGCAAACTAAACCCACACTGAGCAGAAGGAAAGAAATAACAAAGATTAGGGCAAAGATAAATGAAATAGAAAAAGAAAACAATAGAATAAACAAACCAAAAGTTGGTTCTCTGAAAAGAACAATAAAATTGACACTTAGACTGACAAAGAAAAAGAGGGAGAATATAAATAAGGAAAATCAAAAATGAAAAGGAGGGGATTGCTACTGACTCCACTGAAATAAAAGGGCAATAAGACAATACTTTGAATGAAGGTATGCCAATGAATTAGATAACTTAGATGAAACGAACAAATTCTAAGAAACAAAAAAACTACCTACACTGACTTGAGAAGAAATAGAAGATCCCAAGAAACCAATTTAGTAAAGAGATTTGAATCAGTAATCCAAAACCTCCCAGCAAAGAAAAGCCCAGATCCAGATGGCTTCCCAGGGGAATTTTAGCAAACATTTCAACAAGACTTAACTCCAACTGGGCTCAAATTCTTACAAAAAATTGAAGAGGAGAGAAAAATTCCTTAATTCTTTCCATAAGGCCAATATCATCCTCACACAAAGCCAGAAAAAATATACCATAAGAAAAGAAAATTACAAACCAATATCTGTTATGAATATAGATGCAAAAATCCTCAACAAAATAGTAGAGAAATAAATCCAACAGCACATTTAAAGAATTACAGAATATGATCAAGTGGAATTTATCCCTGATATACAGGGTTGGTTCAGCATAAGAAAATCACCTAGTGTAGCACAACAAATTAACAGAATGAAGGAAAAATACCACCTGATCATCTCAACTGATACAAAAAAAGTCATTTGACAAAATCTACCACACTTCCTACATAATAAAAAACAATTAGAACACTAGGAATCTGAGGGAACTTCCACAACATGATAAAGGGCATATA